>PVKS010020425.1:0-36833 GCA_004027875.1 Aplodontia rufa | reverse complement strand
CCCTTAGCCCTCTAGCGAATGGACAAAGGCAATATGGACAAAGGAGAAAAAAGACAAATAGTCCACAATCTGCGCCCATGTAGAAAACGTAAAATTTTTGACATATTTTCAAATTATTCTTTCTAATCTTACAAGCCCAAAATGGAAATGTTGGCAGGCCCCAGAAAATTAGTAACTTGGATATAGGAAAACTACTATGTAGCTCTGCTTAACACATGATCTGGCATATTTAAGCTGTATTTTAAATTTTGGAAAGGCCAAAAGAGTTTGGCTTCTTTAAGAAGAGGGTTGGGAGAAGAAGGCTGTACAGTAACGCACACTGTGGGCTCTGAACCCAGTCTTTAGTGTGTCTAGGGTCTATTCATCAGAAAAGAAGGGGCAGAGGAGTGGAGGGAGCCAGGAGCAGGCAGAGAGCAGAAACTTCCTGCGTCAGTGACTCAGTCTTCAGGTAACCACAGCCTGATTGGAAGGGAACCAGACTGCGAACCACGGGAGCTATTCATTTTCTTTGTGCTCTGACCACAAAAAGAAAGGAAACAAAAAGTCAGTTGTCTCTTCAAGGGACTTGGAAAGAGACAAAGAAACAGAGATCCTAAGCAAAACCCAAGCCAGAAGGAACATGGGCCAGAGGCTCAGGACAGGCAGGAGCTGGAGAGGATGTTAAAAGGGTTCTTGGAAGATAAGAGGAAAACCTTGGGTCAAGCAGCAATTAATGACACCCTGCGTTCAAAGACACTAACCAGTGCTCTGCCATTCTATTTTCTTGTAGGCCCCATTGAAACCTCAAACTTGTTCACCTCCATGGGGTGAAGTTAATTAATGCATATCATTATTCTTTTAAAAAGATTTCTTTTAATAGAAGAATCATGACTGACTGGATCATGAGCACTATCAGAGATATCAGTTATCTACATCTGGGGAGGAGGCTCTAGAGTCCTCAGGTGACCCCAAGCTCAGGCTTTCCTGATCATTCTTGGCAACTCAGTGGTTTCTCATGGTAGGCAAGATGTGGTGGAAATAAAATAAGTGACAGGCCACGTAGAATTTCCTTCCTTCCTACTCTGCCTCTGGTAAAAGAAAGTAACACTCAAATATGAACAAGTGAGAAACAGAAATAACTTTAAAACTATCATTGGGGGTGGGGGGAAGTGTGTGAATGACTTTAGTTCTTACAAGTGTAGATCCCTTGTGTTTTGACACCAATCTGAAAACCATGGTCTTAGATAAATGAAGCATTAATGGGGCAAGTACAGAAGCTTCCAGAACTCCCAGTCCTGGTGAGCTCTCAGGTTCCATGTCCTGAAGACAGAGAATATGGGGATGTCTCTGGGATCCCTTTCCTATTAGTTTCAAGGACACTTCGACAAGCTCCCAAGCAGAAGGCAAATCCTAGCTACATTATTTTGCTTGGATCTTGTTTGTTATATAGAATTTCTAACTCACAAAATACTTCCACTACTCATTTAAAATTTTCTTCATCTCAAAACCACAACACCTGTCCTCTTCATACCATTGTCAGGACAACTGTCCAGATACTAGGACCATTTTTACTTATTCCTTTTTACTTATTACTTTTTTACTTGGTTTTTTTTTTCAGTATTTGGGATTGAACCCAGGGTCTTGCACATACTAGATAAGTGCTCTAATTCAGAGCTAAATCCCCATTCCCTTTTAAAATTTTATTTTGAGACATGGTCTCACCAAGTTACTGAAGCTGTCCTTGAATTTTCAGTCCTCTTGCCTCAGCCTTCCAAGTAGCTGCAGTTACAGGTGTGTGCCACCATTCCCTGAAGATGCTAGGACCTTCTAAAACCCTCTTTACTTTTAGCATTTATGAGAAAGCATACTACACCCTAATCCCCATTCAATGGTCACCAATCACATTAGGGTATTTGGAACCAATGTTTTAGTTTGCCCACATCTTAATTGAAAATGAGAATTGTTTAACATGTTCATTAGTCTCATGTTCTGTAGTTTTGTATGAACTACTATTATGGAATTGTCAATGAGCATTTTATTTATTGTCTAACTTCTCTCTCTCTCTCCCTTGCCCAGATGATGATCCCTTTGAAGAGTGGGGTCATATCACATTCATCTTGTATACTTTTCATCAGAAGTACTGCATATAGAAATCGATCACTAAATATTTGGTTTCAGATGGATAGATGGATGGATGTATACCTGGGCCTTATAAATATCACAAGATCTGCTTCTTCAAGCACACAGATAGGATCTGCTTCCCATAACAAGAAAGGCCTTGCTATAACCAAGACCGGATACCCTTCCCTCTGTGTTAGTCAGTTTTTAATCACGGAAATCAAAGTAACTGACAAGAACAGTTTATTTTGGCTCATGATTTTAGAGGTCTCAGCCCATGACCAACCAGCTCCGAAGCAGAAACACCAGGGCAGAAGGGCACGGCAGGGGTAAGCTGCTCAGGTCATGGCAGCCAGGAAGCAGAAAGAAAGAGGGGGGACAGGAACAGATGTAGTCCCCCAAACATGTCCCCATGACCTAACTCCTCCAACCATGGCCCATCTGCCTACAATTTATGACACCTCCCAGTAATCCATTCAAACTATTAATCCATCAACTGGCTTAATCCACTGATGAGGTCAGAGCCTCATCCTTCAATCATTTCACCTCTGAACATGGCTGCATTGCCTGACTCATGAGATTTTGAGGGACACTCCAGATCCAAGCCGTACATCCTTCTCTGTTAGAATACCTACCGCTATGGGATCAGCAGCCAGCAGCCTAGAAATGGTTATCCTATGGATGGTCCATGGTCCTTTCGTGTTGTCCAGATCCTAATCTATGACCAGCTCTCTTTCACTATAATCTAGCCTAGGAGTCGGGAAGCCTTGAACCCAGTGTCATGATTCTCCTCTGAGCTGTTACAAGCCACTGGGACTCTACCTGCCTGATTATAGCTTTCCTGGTTCATGGAGCAAATTGCCCTGTCTTAGTTCCTAGAAGTGACTATGATGACATTTTCTAGGCTTAGCCATTTCCTCTCACTCCATATGCCTTTTTAGTTGTCCTGGCCAAAAAGTATTCTCTGTAAACGACTGAGGAACTCATTTATACCAAGGAGTTAAATGATTCACAGGACTTCGTGTATTACTCCTCCTCAGAACCTTTGCAACTTAAAGGGGACATCATCTTAAGTCCAAAAAGGAATCTTGGTTGTGGCATTTCAGGCAAAGTACACCCTCACTTTGTTGCAGCTGGATACAGAGCCTTGCACAGGGCTACTGGCCATGCTGCCCTCTTCCCCTGACCAGCACCGCCATTTTCCTACCATCTGCATTGATCCACATTGTTAGCCCCAGAATCACATGACTCCAGAGTCCACATGGATGACCATCCAACACTCTGGTCCCCTGGTCCCTGTCAACTTCTTTTCCATTTTACCTTGGTGACTTACTCTCAAAGCCACCTAAATCTTGTTATCATGATTTATTTTATGATTAGGTCTCACACCCTCTCCAATCAGTTGACTTTTCTCCAATTAAGTATCAAACCTCACTGGCACCTCCAGTCAACTAACCCCGCTTATTCTGCCAGTCCATCACAGAAAGTTCCTTTCTTCAATTTCCCCCTTATCAAGCTTAAACAGCATGGTCCATCACTCTAACACATTCCTCAGAACCCTAAACTTCCGTTACTCTGTCTGCTTGTCACACCCATCTTGGAAAAATAATGCAACTCTAAACAGACACAACTTCCCTCTGGCCCCGAGGTAGGCACAGGCTGTTGTACTTTACTGAGAATGTGCCTCCACAGGACAATCGAGTTCACTCTGATTCTCAGAGGGACCGTCAACGCTGCTCAGCAAAGGCGCCACTTTCCTCTCTTGATATCTGCAACAGACTTTGGTTCTAATCTGCCTTTCTCAAACCTCTGACTCTCCCACCGCTTTCCTCACTCTTGGCTCACAACCCTGCCTCCTACTTCACAGGGAACACCGAGTCCATTGCACAGAACTCTCTTGCCCTCCTACCATCAAGCACACCAGCCCACCCACCTCCCTCCTGTTCCCTGGCCTTTTCTCCCTCCCACCAACCAAGGCTGGTTTGTCCCCATGGCTTAAGATCCACCTTCTCCTGCTTTCTCAGGAAACATACATTATCCAGGGTTTTATTTTGTTTTTTTTCCTCCAGTTCCATCTCAAGTGGATTTTTTCCCAAAGAGATTCAAATATCCTAAGTCTATTCCACTCAAATATTGCCTTTTCTTAACCTCAAATACCCCTCCAGTTATTGCTCTTTAAACCAAACTTCCTGAAAAAGTTGCTTCGTTCTTTCTGCTTTCACTTCCTCCCTCTTCCCACTGGCTCTAGACCCATCACTCTAGTAAACAGCTCTCACTTGCATCACCAGAGAGAGAGCGCCACATCCCAAGTCCAGTGTGCACGTTCCAGCCCTCACTCTCCGCCCCGTCAGGTATGTGGCCCTATTGGACAGACCTTCTTGAGACTCACTCTCTTCCCTTTGTTCTAGTGACAGACGCAACACTGCCCCACTCCTAGATTTCCCAACAACCTCTTCTCTGTATCCTTTGCAAGTTTCTCTCTTTTGATTGACTACTCAATATTGGATTTTCTCCAGATTCAGTGCCAGACTCCACTCTATCTCTCTCAAAGAGCTGATGAGCCTCTGGGTTCCAGATTCCACCTCTACACAGAGGAACTCTGAAATCTACCTTGGCCTCCCGTTCTCTCGCTTCACACTCTTTATGCAGCCAATATCTCCCTGAAAAAACCTGATCAGAGGTTCCGTATCCATCATTCGCATACCTTATCTGGATCACTTGCAATCAGAGAATCTGGGAATTCCAAAACCAGCTCACCCAGCCTGCAGCAATCCTCTTGACTCCAGGCTGTAGCAGCCCACTCATTTCAACCTCAGAATATGTACTGCCCTGTCTCTGCAGGATGGCAAAGAGTAGGGACTGATGGATTTGGGTACAGTCCAGTGGACTGTGGTTAAAACTCACTGTATGACTATAAAAGGATTTGTTATTTAATGAAATCATGTTATTTGATTTCTCAAACCCTAAAGTTCCTCATCAATAGAGATAATGTCTAATACTTAAATAAATTATTAAGTTGTACACATAGAACATTGTTGCCGTTTAGGATGCAATCCTAACAAGAAATACATTATCATTGCACTTTTATTCAATCTCAATGATTATTTATGACACTCTTTTGGTATTGATCCTAAAATATTTCTATTACTTCTATTATACCCAAGTCCCTTATGGGCAGACCTTGACTTCTCCATGTGCTCTGCTAATAAAATCAAGGCCATCCATTGTACACTTCCCTGGCATCCTCCCCAGTGCTTCGGGTGGCCATGAAGTCAGTCCTTCATCCTCATAGGACCAGAGAAGTCACCCATTTCCTTTCAGGTCCAGTCCCTTTTCTTCAGGGTTCTATAAGCTCAACACCTCCCTCCATCAGTTAGCCATTCTATCTTTCTTATTCTCAGCCCCTTGCCATGTGTCTCTGGTCCTCTCAGTTTTCCATCTCTACAGGGCCAATTGCCCTCCCCAGCTCAGAGTTTTCACCCACATGGAACACAGATGACCACTCTGTCCTTTCGTGCTGTCTTCTTTTTAATAGACTATGGTTCTTTCTTTCTTTCTTTCTTTCTTTCTTTCTTTCTTTCTTTCTTTCTTTCTCAGAGAGAGAGAATCAGTTTTATTTAGTTTTTCATCTGGTTATTGTTGCTCCAACACTTTGTTGTGTACATGGTGCTGGGATTTGAATCTGGATCCCTATGCATGCCAGGCAAGCGTGATACTGCTGAGCCACCACTCCAGTCCTAGGCTATGGTTCTTGACCTCCATATTCAGCTCCTCCAACTCAAGTCTTCATAATCTCCTCTCATAATAGAGCTATATTGGGTCTGAATTTCTGTCCATAGATTCAATTGTTCAAGACATCGTTCACTTCTATGGTTTCTATTAGTCAATCTGATCTCAGCCCTGAGCTGCTTTCCTACTGAGTTGGTAAGATAGTCAACCTCAGTCATTCTCAGGGATTTTCCTTCCTCTTTCCCCATGAGGGACAGTGCCACAATCCAGAGGCATTGGGAAGGGCCCTCGGATATAAGGACATTGGTCTGGTCTAGATTACCACTGAGCATCCCCTGCGTCAAACTCTCAAGCCCTGCATGGCCCTGCCACTTCCTCGCCAAGCTTCTAGATGGGAATCTTTGGCAAAACTGGTGACCCAGGCTCCATGGGCTGCATATTCTGAGGAGCTGCCGATACTCAAATACTTCCACGGGCAGCGAAGAGCAGCATGCTGCTCTGTCTCAGGGTCACAGACCTTGCCCAGAGAACCAACTCTCTCTTCAATCACTGGGAAGTGCTCCTTCTCTCTGATATTTCCATTACCATCGTCTTGGGGCAGCCTGCACCTCATAAGCATACAGACCCTCATCGCCTGAGGCATGAAAACATGGAGTCTGTGCCCTTCTTAGATCGGGAAAAGAAAATAGAGAGAGAAACGATGAATCAGCACCTCAGAAAAAAAACCCTTTTACCCTTAATTCACGAGAGGGTTTGTAGGCAGTTGGGGCTGGGATAGTATTGTAATATTTTATATCTTTTTTTCATCATATCAGATATGACCAATATTTTCATGATGATGGGGATATGAGATTATGATACATTTTCTTTGCTCATTACTGCATTTTAAAGTCTCAAAATGAATGACAAAATTTCAAATCACCAATAAAAAATTATCTTCCAAATAGGCATTTTCCAATTTATGTCCCTACACAATCTTCCTTAATGAGTCACCTGTTCTCGTAGTCTTCCCTTTTCCCATAGCACAGGTGATTCTCAATCGATCTTGCTGCCTCCAAAACATTTCCTTCAAGCTGAAATGTCATATCCAAGCAATCCTGAATCCTGTATTTGCATATCTGACAGGCAGCTCAAACTCAGCCCGCCCCATTGACACAGAGCACCCTGCTGCTTCCCTTTAATCTGTCATCAAGCCCAGTAGACTTGACCTCAAAACCTCTCAGATCAATCTCCTTCACCCCATCCCTTCTTCCACCCCCTAAATCCAAGCACCCCACCCCTCATCTGGATAACAACATCTGTCAGAGAATCTCTCTCTACACATTCCCCAGTCTGAGCTCCACACAGCAACCTAAAGGAGATCTTTAACCCTTCGTATCAGAGGGGATCACTCCTGGCCTAAAGCAGGAAGTAGCATCCAATTTACAATCCCCAACATGATCTGAATTGTGCTTGACCTTCTCCCTATCCCCCACACCTCTGCTTCTTTTAGCTCCTCCAACACGGCAAAGCATTTCCCACTGCCGGGGGTACCCCTCTGCCTAAATAAAAAAGCTCTTCCCACCCTCCCACACTGCCTTTCTAAAATCCCTTCTTCACCCTGCAATGTTCCAAACTGCTCAGCCAAGCATGGCAGCCTCATGATTAACACTCCTTAATACTTCCATTCCTTTCCGGAGTTTCCAAAGGCAGAGCATGGCCCACAAGAGCCTGCAGGATCTGGCCCACGCAGACCTCAGCACCTCCCCTGAGCTGAGCTTTTCCCACATCAAGGCCTTGGCTCACGGCAGTTCCTGTGTGGGGAGCCTTCCCCTCACCTACTCACCTACTCTGGGCATCTGCTACTCATCCAGGTGTCTACAAAGAACACTCCCCTGACTTTCTGCCTAAACCTTGGGCCTTCCCTCTTCTCTTGTTCCAACTCATGTCCATGTCAATGTCTGTCTTCGTCACTGAATGAGGGTAGAGATCTCTATATACCCCACCCCTCACCTAGTTTCCTAGAAGTCTGCTTCAATGTTGAACACACAACCGGTACCCAATGAACATTGGATGAGTGGACAAATGATGCATGTCTAAGTCTATAGTCACTGGCTTGCTCCTACTCTCCCCTCCCCACCTACATCTTCTATTATGCTTCCTTTTTCAATCATGAGCACTCAAAACCTCCCAAACCCTGAAGTTTTACAGTTCTAATATCACTTTTGACTCCTTGCTTCCTCTGACTCCTCCTATCCAATATGTAGTCAGTCAAAATACGTCATCTATTTCTAAAATAGGTCTAAGGCACACCCCCTCTTGACCATTCACAGTACTTGACCCAGATTATCTTTCGTTGGTATTATTAAAATTGCCTCCTCGCTGCCCTCTCACTCCCTGTCTCCCTGTCTCCCTCCAATCCATCCTCCTGAAAACCAGCAGAATGATTTTCCCAAAGTTCAGATAGATGCCTTTCTCTAAATGCCCTACCCTTTCACACAAATGAAATCTGAATGAAGCATTATGCAGCAATTAGAAGCATCAGATTCGATGTAAACATAGCAACATGAGTGAGTATTAACAACATATTGTTTAGTGAGAAGTGTAAGAAACAGGATGGGCTTATATAACACAATACCATTTATGTACATCCAAATGAATTCGGCAAAACAGTAAACATTTTGCAGAAACATAGACAAGCCAAAAGATAGACATCAACTGCCGTAATGCAATTGCCTATGGGGAGAAGGGAATAGGAAAGTGGTAGAGAAATAAAAGGGAAATAAATAAATAAGGCAAGAGAATGGCTTGGCATGCCGCAATGATGATGAATGGGTCACGAATTGGGGAGGAGGGCAGATTCCATCTACCTCAGCAAGATCCTCAGAGAACTAGGAAACGATAAAACGCTTTGTATCTCCGACAAGCAAGATTCAATTCATTTTTGCATCTCTTTCCATAGCGCTTAGGACGTTTCCTTGCACGTCACTGAGACATCAATAGATGTGCAAAAACACATTTGTTTAAACCAGGCAAACTCCATGACATGCCTCAGCACTGAGAAAACAAACCATCTGTGTCCTCATCTTACCCAAGCAGATACACACTCCCAGGTCCTGCCGCCTCTACCAGACCCCTTCTGTGACTCATCACTTCATGCAAGCACAATAATTCCCTTAACAATTTGAGCTCACAGCACTGCTTTTGAAAAAAAAATCCTAATAAACAACTTTGAGCCTTTACCATGGATTTGAAGACCATATCCTAATTTTATCAGGTATAGTCACCTACACTGTACACTCACATTTTTCAAAGGAATTAAAAATTATATTGTCATCTTTTTTGATACCCCATGCCTAAGCTCCTACCTTGCAGAAATTATGTAATCCAAAATGAACATGCAATTTCCGAATCCATGAGGTCACTTGGAGATCAGCTTTACTGGGCGAAGGAAGGTTGCAACGAGAATAAATATTGTGGATTGACTGGTCCAGTAATCCCCACTTGTTTCCTTCCAGTCTGCACAGAATTGAAAGGGATAAATCGTTGATTGTGGTTTCCAGATTCCATCTGGGTCTGGGAGACACAGAGAATACTTCCTTGCCTTGGGATGAACATGAAACGTTTTCATAAACTTTTATTTAAAATCCACAGACACAATCGATCTTAGTAGGGAACCTAAGCCTCTCTCACAACCCTTGAATCTGGCTAATCAAAGTGTTAATAGTTCCAGTAGACACTGTAAAATAAATACTCATAAAAGTTTGCACAGCACACCGTTATACGGCCCCATAAAATCCACAAGGCAATTACGGAGTTATGAGCTCCCTTCCCACCTCCCCGGGCACCAAGGCTAGATCAAGTGGAGGTGACAGAGGAGCCTGACAAAGAGGAACAGCACACGCACACAGCAATGACCTGGGAGACACCAAAGCTCTCTCCCAGCCCTCACCTTCTTTATCTGTGAAATGGGCCTTTGCTTTCCAGTCTAACCCTACTCTGTGCCCTCGCATCCTGCTTTATGACAGATGTTATGGTTTGGTTATGAGGTGTCCCCAGAAAAGCTCAGGTGTTAGGAATGTTCAAAGGTGAAATAATTAGATTATAAGAGCTGGACCCTCATCAGTGAATTAATTCACTTAATGCATTGATAATTTGAACAGATTATTGGGTGGGAAATAGGCAAGCAGGGTGGGGCAAAAGGAAGTAGGTTAGTGGGGGCTTGTCCTTGAGGCTTATACCTCATCCCTACCTCCTCTCTCTCTGTCCCTCCACTCCCTGCTTCCCAGATGCCATGAGCTGAGCAGCTGTTCTCCTGCCTCACCCTTCCACCATGAGCTTCTAGGTTACCTCCAGCCCAGAGAAACACAATTGGCCCACCTGGAACTGGGCTTCTGAAACAGTGAGCCCAAAAGAAACTTTTCCTCCTCTAAATTGTTCTTGTCAGGCATTCTGGCCACAGCAATGGACAGATGACCACCACGCCAGACAAGGATGTTGGTATGCATCGTATAAGCACGGGCTTGGCCTCTGTTTCATTTCTCAGGGTCAGGGTGACCTCAGGCACATCGCCTACCTCAAAGCCCTTCTAGCCACACTCGTAGCCAGCATTTATTCAGTGCGCATGGTGGGGCATGTGCTATGTCATTTATTCCTCACATCATGAGAATTAAATGCACCATTGTCGTGCCCATTTTACAGGTGAAGAAACTGATTCCAGAGCCTGAGCACTTAACCACTGTAGAGTATGAGTTCCTGACAGGAAGACTGCTCAGTGCTGGATGCATCGAAGCTGCTAGCCCCCTCTGCCTGTGTTTTTATTATACATCACTACTACTGCTTCACAGGAGCAAAGAATAAATATTCCATAATTTTATAGCCCTGCAATACAAATGAGTATGGAAAACTGCGACCCAAAGGCATCAGTTGTGGTTTGATGCATTCATTGCCCCTGTCCCCAGTGTTCCTCACCTGCCTCTGCCCCCCTCAGTCCATCTGCTGCTCCTAGGGCGGGGGCTGTCTCTGAATATGCGGGAGCTCAGTCCCTGGAGTGGTGCCCTGTTCAGACATTTATCTCACTAGCATGGACCTCATCACAGTCGAAAGTTCAAGTGCTCTCAAATTGGGTTGATGCTGTGGAGGTTACAAAACACTTGAATAGATTACTGCCAAAAAAACAATAAAATATTAAAATACTATTAGACAAGACAGGAATTGAAGCTCAGCTTGTTTCCCCCAACCCTGAAGTTTCCTTATGAGTTAGTTCAGGTTGTGCTTTTGCAGGAATGCCAAGAAGTGATGGTGTGTTCCGCTCAGTACATTCTTTCAAGGGGCACCTGGTGTTGATTTGTTGCAGTGTTCAGGTTGTTAAGCTTGTCCCCAGGTCCCTTCCTCCTTCTTCTCCGCAGTTAATGCTCCTCTTTCCTCTGTACAATTGAGGGACATATTTTGATCTTTTATAAATATTTGATTTCCTAGCATTCTTTGAGCCACTAATTAAGCATCCATTGATAAATCTTATCTGAAACAACATCACTGTGTAGGGAATAGGATAGATGAGGAAACAGAGACAGAGTTATAAAGCAAGCAGGGTAAAAATGCTAACATTTTGGGAATCAGAGTAAAAGGTTTATGGAAATTCTTCATACTATTTTGCAATATTTTCCAAGTGTGAAATGGTTTCAAGATAATGTTTTTTAAAGGATATTAGGTAGCTCACAAAATTGGCAGGAGGGTTAAAGAGCCACACTTAGGACTGTCTAGCTAACAGCAGTATTCAAAATGTGCTCAAAATTGTACTACAGAACAGATCGTGGAAGATCCTCAAACCCTGGATGCTTCCAACATCCCTGTCCTCCCCAGCTGGACAAGCCACCCCTACTGCAGCTTCCAGAACAGCTTCCTCACAGTGTGAACTTCTCTAGTACCAGTGGCATCAGGCAGGTGAATGTGTGAGCTGTGAAGCTTCTGTAATGGGCCACTAGGCTTCTGGGCAGTTGGAGAAGTGACCACCTGCCATTTTTAGCTTCTCCCACCTGTGCATATAAGATGGAGAAGTCTTCAGTACAAGTGAGGGAATTCAGTTTAGCAAGAACGAAAATGTCCAGCATATGCCAGAAAATATCTGTGCAATTGGACCTCACCTGGGCCCTCTCTGTTGCTTGGCAATTCACTTTTTCTTCTCCTATCGTGCACGGTCAGCTCTGTTATTTCTGATAGTTTTTTTTTCAGTTTTCTACAAACCAACCACATTTTCAGCACTGACGCTTTGTCCTGGGTCATGTCTTAGTGCCACTCCCTGGGAGACCTCAGACTGCACCTATGAGCATACGGTGAGACTGATGTGGGTTTAAATCCTGACTCTATTCCTTATTGATTGGGGACATCAGGCAAGTTATTGACTTTTCTAAAGCTCCCTTCCATGCAAAAGGAGACTGGTGACATGGACCTGGCAGGTACTCTCTGGAAGTTAAGTAATGCATATGACATGCCATGCAATGCCCCATGCGGATAGGCACCCTGGTGACATGATTTTTCCTTTCCTTCCCTTGACCCCTTGTTAGGGACATCGTGGTGTATTGCCCAAGCCGAGGCTGGGACTTCATTCCTCAGCTGGTGGATGCGATGTTGGGGCTGCCAGCCTTCACCAGGAATTGTTCTTGACTGAAGAGCTGCCTCAGGAGTCCTCACTGCCCCTGCACAGCACACACCTGCCCCAGGCCCATCAATGCAAACGTATAACTGCCCAGCTCCCTTGCCCCAACTCAGGACATTTCTGGGGGTCATCCCAGCTCCAGAGCTCCCCAGAGCAGGAGTTAGATGAGGTTCTTGTGATCACATCACAGTCCAACTTCTTCCTGTCCCCACTGTTGGTTCCTTCTCTTTTCGTTGTGTGGATTGCTTATATAAGAGTCAGTGCATGCCAGTCTTGGTTGTAGAATCTGCTTCCTGAGCAACCCAACCTATGACAAACCCTTTCCCTGCTTCGACTTCAGGTCTGGCTTAATAACTCCAGATCCCGTAAAACCAGGTTCTGTCTTCTATCCTCACAAAATGTATCTCCTGCCATATTGGGTGTTACCTTCAACTACATGTGAGCATTAACTGTCTTTCTCCCATGCCAGCCTTGTTATGGGATCCTCTTTCTGCTTCATTGGAGCTTCTTCCAGGAACTTTCCTGGACTTCTCCCATGGAAAGTATCCATACCTTCATAGCAGTGGAAGCATGCTTAAGAGCCCTAAAGGCAGGAGGAAGGGCCTTAGAGGAATCCCTTCCTCCTCCCTCTGCTTCTGGAAGGGACGTGCCTGACAGTGCTGCACCCACTCTGGGTGCCACTCCTACCAGGCAGCTCTAGCCACAGGGCTCTAGTCACTCTGTCTTCTTCCCCTGCCTGCTCAGCCTTGGAGGGTAAAGTTTTCTCTTATTAACCTCTGGGTCCTGTGTTCAGTTCTTCCAAACCTTCTCTAATCACTCTGCTGTAGCAAACCCCCTCAGTTAAGCTGGTTTCTATTTTCCTGGCTGGTACAGACGTTTTTTTTCCTGAATTTATCTTACCCTCTCTCCCAAGATGGCAAAGACTTCCTGAGCAAACACTGAGTCAAGTCCTGAAGTCAGCAGAACAAAAAGTGGCTCTTCTTGTTGTTGGTAACAAGCAATGGGCAGACATTTGAGAAAGATCATATGTGATCCTTTGAAACAAAGACTCCCACAATGAACCAAAGCCGACTCGCTTTCTCACTGTCCAAAGTCATCTAAAAGAATCCAGGAATGCTTCCCCTTTTTGTACAGAATCAGCCTTCATCAGCTTAGCTGACATTGTTAATGACTGGGAAAATCTGCCCTCCACGGTGTCTCCTGATATGAAAGCTTACAAACTTTTAATGTTGAAACAAAATGTGTCTTACCCAGCTGATGTCTCAAAGAATTATCTCCAGATCTTGCTTGTGGTTTCGAAGATAAACACCAATAGTAAAGCTGTTAGTAAATATTTTGAACAGATGCTAAGTCTTTAATTATTTTTTGCATTAAAAATTGACAACAATCGATATTCCCCACTGATGAGATGCAAACATTTTGTGTGCGTACATGAGTATATATTCTTTTTAATCGCAATTATTGCTCCGTGATGGCTAGGAAAATTGCTCTGAGGTTTGAAAGTGTATTTGCAGCTATACTCAGGGGATTATGGATAGTAATGGCTACTGTATCATCTACCGTATTTAAAATTTGCAATAGGAAACACAATTCAATCTAGCACATTTTTAAAGGCCAGTGGAAAACAGATTGGGCAGCAGAGTCAGGAAATGCAAATCCAATGCTAAACTCCATCTGCCTGGGTTTTATTTCCTTTTTTTCTTCCCCAAGGCCAGTGGTGCTGACTCAGTAGTGCTTTAAACACAAATGTGTGGGTTCATCCCTGACCAGCCATTAATCAATGTGCAGCCACAAAGGCTGCATCCATGGATTAGCAATCAACTGCAAGGTGCCAGGCTCCGTCAGGGAGAAATTAAATGAAGCTTTTAGAGGTAGTCAGGGCACAGGCCACTTCCTGTGCTTAAGGTCCTGGTTGATTAAAAAAAAGACATTAATGCCAAAACAGAGCAATGAATATGTGAGGATTTAACAAGGTGATTTTTATAAATGCTAGGGAGAGAAAAGAAGAAAGAGAAAAGAAAAGCAATGATTGAAAATGTAGCTTCATTTGGAAATAATAACAAACGTCAACACATGAGACCTTTTGGGAATATTAGATCTGAATGAAGGGCCTCCTGCCCCTGCTTCTACATCCTAGAGGCATTGGGACAGACAGCTCAGGTTCAAGACTGCAGCTGCTGTCTCCAGTACAGTTCAGTGTGCAGAAGTGATCCGCCGGGGAGCTTCAGACACCCTGCTAATAGAAACTGCTTTCCTACGGGGGAGTCTCATGAGGAGAGGGCTTGGCCTTCACCTCTTCATCCTGATTTTACCTCAGATTGGAGGCACAGAGCTGATCAGCTTGGAAGGCAGGGCTGTCCCTTCAGATGTAGCCTGTGTCCTTGTACAAGGGCAACCTTCCTCCCCCAGAAAGAACTGCACTCCTGGGTCTGTGGAGGATGCAGGATTCATCCTCCCTTCTCAGGAAGAATGCTGGGCAGCGGAAGGGAAGGCTCAGATTCTTCCTTGGGAGTCTCCCAAGGCAGCAACTGCCCCCTCTTTTGATATTCTCCCCACCTCTTAATCTCTCTTGCCCGGAATCACATCATGTGACTGAAGCTCCAGCCCCACCTGGGAGTTAGGCAAAATGCCTCACTCTCTCCAACATGAGAAACTCTAGAGTGTCACTTTCATTAAGGTGAATCATAAGCCCCAACCTGCTGGTCCCCTGCCCCTAATGTCACAAGGGGGAGGCGGGGCACCTCAAGCATGGAAGTCAGAGGAACCTGGAGCAACAGTAACCTAGCAACAGTGTCTCAGGATTTGAATGTAATTATACCCCGAGCGTGATAAATACTCGGAAGGGCTCCTTATGTGCAGATCATACTAAACAAGTCTTTGAAATTACCCTCATCAAATATTGATAGAAGAAAAGTTTTTTTTTCTTTTGAAAAGAAAAAAGAAATCATGACATCCATAGACGGCCTTTCCCACCAAGTGCCCTGGACAGCAAGAAAACACCAGCCAGGGCAGCTCAGACAGCCTCAAACCCTCTATTACAGACAACCTAGAAGTCTAGAAGAGAAAGTGGAGAAAGGGACTAGCATTTCCTTGCAGATGAGGGACAGCATCTGGGTGTCAAGGACTGCAGTCTGGTTGCAAGATCAGAGAACTGACCTGTGACTTGGGGCTTCGTTTTCTCATCTCTAGAGTGAGCATTGAGCAATGGTCGCTCAGCTGTGCTGTAGCTGAGCCCAGTGGAAGGACAGGAAATCCAAAGAACGACGGGGCTAGTGCAAGGAAAAGAACCAGGCATAGGGAATAGCATGGGCATAGGATACACAGCTTTTGCACCCTCAGGACGCAGTTTATTTAGGGTCCAACACGTTGAGGTTGAAGCAGAAGAGGAGAATAGTCCTGAGTGTAGAAGGGCTTTATAGGGCTGATTGGAGAGCATGGGCTTTGTTCTGAGTGCAAATTGAAGTCACTGCAGGTGTAGTGGGAAGTTTGCGTGTGAGGAGCAGCAGTGGCACAGCCAAGTGGGCATGATCAGAATAGGATTGCTGCTGGGCAGGGGTAGAGCACAAGATCTTCCAGAGACTGACTACTTCCATGGCTATAAGGGAAGGTGGATAATGTAGGGGCAATGGTCAGGGGACTCATGGTATCCAGGGGACCTTGAAGCATTTTTATTTAGGTGCTTTTCCCAGATCTCCACAGAAAGTCCAGGACTGCTGCCCTCTACACAATGGGCCACATCATGGAGATGCGTAAGGGAACCCCAAGCAGCTAGAGAGGTAGGACACAGTGCTTAAATCAGATTTTTTGTTGCTTTGACCCAGCGATCTGAAAAGAGCAATTTTAGGCCAGGAAAAATTCATTTGGGGCTCATGGTTTCAGAGGTCTCTGTCCATAGAGAATCAATTCCATTTCTCTGGTCCCAAAGTGAGGCAAACATCATGGCAGAAGAGAACGGTGGAAAAAGGTAGCTCAGGATGTGGCCACCAGGAAGCAAAGAGACTCCCCTCATCACTATGGACAAAATACATACCCCAAGGGCATGTCCCCAGTGACCTACCTCCTCCAGCCACACCCTACCTGCCTCCACTTACTGCTCACTTGGTCCCCATCAGTGGAGTAGTGAACTGTGATTGGTTAAGCTTCTCATAACCCAATCATCTCACTTCATTTCTTGCATCGTCTCACACAGGAGCTTTTCGGGGGCGGTTCATATCTAAACCTTAATACCCAGAAGCAGAACAAGGCTTACAAACTAAAGTCTGGAGTGAGGGATTTTGGGAAAAGGAGTCGGGGAAGAGCAGGGGTTTTCCCAGTGGTAGAGAGGGCATCAGGTCTCTGTCCTACCGTTGGGACATCAGAGATGCAGGGTTCTGCACAACTGAAGGCTAAATTTGGAGACCAAGGACAAGAGAAATGTCCTACAAAGAATTCAGCATATGCCTTCATGAAAAGAGCCCATGCCGGTTTGACCTACTATGTGATCTGTGCTCATTCCTTTCCTTGGGATAAAGTGTCAACCAGGCTGTCTCATCAGGCTGCTGGCCTGAACTGTGGTGATGCACAGCCAGCCACATATTTCATGGCCACATATTTCATCTTGCTCCACCTCCAGTGCTTCATCACAGGCGAGAGCCCCCTTCTCTGATGTCTCTCTCCAGGCCTGCTGTGAGTGTGTCTTCCTGCCTGTTAGAGGAAATCCTCCTTCCGTAGATGAAGGATCTTTAAAGAGTCTTAGATCTCTCCTCTGTGAGCTCTTTTCTCTGGGCCAAGCTCCCTTGCCAGCATGGCTAGCGCCTCCTAAGCAAGTGAGGGTGAGGAGGTGGAGCCGAAGGATGATGAAAGGCCTCCTTGTCCTGCTGCGGGGTTCAAGACTGGAGCAGGGCCCAATTACACCGGCCCCACTCATCCAGTTCAGTGTTCTTCCCAAACAACAATGCAATGCATCTGATACTCCATGCTGAGTAATAACTGCTGAGTGGACCCTGCTTGAAGGACAGAGTTCTGTTTACAAAAAATCCCTTGAACAAAGTATCTAAAGGAAAGCGGACTATTAGATTTTCGTAAGACTCTACCCAGTGATCCCTATAAACTCCCACAGCCACAAGACATGTGCTATATGATGGGCTAAAAGGGTAAAGGTTAGAAAAGTAGAAATACCAAAATACCAAGGGGCACTTCCTTTTAAAGTCAGTGAAAGTGGAAGCATAGTTGGCACCAGACAGGGAATAGCTACTGTGGGGGAGAGATATCCGTATCAGAGCAAAACTTTCCAGGTGTCCCCAGAAGGTTAGTCAGCAGGAAAACAGCTGGAGAAAAGGTCTGACCTGTTACTTAGATTCAGTCTTCTGACTTTGGAAAACATCTGCTTTCTGTATATTTGTTTTCTGATGCAAGAAGGGGATTCCTGGAGGTAGATAGGCAGACAGATAGACTGGACAGATTTACTGGACACTGCCGAATTGTTTCACAGCTCTCCAGGATGAATTTTCTCCCTTGGGAGTTGGAGAACTTCCTCTTTGCCTATTCTACCCAGATCAAGGCCCTATGGTATGACAGGAATAAGATGGACACAACCTGACTGAGGCTACGGTGCCCACAGACCATGCTCAAGCAGAGAGGTTGCTGCAAAGACTACCGCAAAAAAAACTAGATGGAAAAGATGCGGTTCATGACCTGCAGCTGCCATCAGCAGAGTTGTTCCCACTCTCTTAGTCATAGAGTGAAAAAGTTACCAAATGGCCAAGAAGTAGAGCATCACATAGGCCAAGTCACCTTAAGAGGAGCAGCCAGCCCAAAAGGAGGGGAAATTAGTTCTTTGATCCCTCTGATGTCCTGCCAGGGTCCCTACTGGTCAAACCCAAGAAGCCATGGATGCTCAGTCATGCAGTTCAAGACAAGAAAGAGGTCAAAGAAGCCACTTCCGTGCTGTCAGAGCCCAGGACAAGCTGAGACCAGGGCTGTTAAGAGAAAGCACAGCACTACCAACCCTGATATTACAGGCTGGTCGCTTTCATTATTTTCCCTACAAGAAACCATAATTTGCGGTTGGCTATTTCCCAGGAATAACATGCATTGCTGAAGCACTGCACTTAAGCACTTAAGAGCATCAACGAATTTAATGATCCTAAGACATCCCAGGGTGGAAGTTGGCCAGAAGAAATATGGTAAGCTTGGAAGCCAGGATACAACCCCAGACTACCTAGATCCCAAGATGCCTGGTTTCCACCAAGAATTATCCCTTGGGCTTATATCTTTTCAACAAAAGGACAAGAAATGGGACCTCTTAGCCAGGGCAACCTTTTCCCACTAATTCCTTGATTTTAGAACAGATGTGCTGTCACAAGGCATTTGCCTTTGTTTAAATTAGGAAATAGGTTATACATAGTAATATAACTATATGATAAACATCAATGTATCCCTCAAACAACTTTATCCAATCTTAGTATTTTGAATATTTGCTTCAGATCACTTTTAAATGGCATAAAGCAGCTTAAAGACAAAATGGACTTCGCAACAATTCTATTCATTTTTCACCTTTTCAGAGTTGATCATTAGCATAAGTGTAGAACTTATCACTTGATTTGTCTTAATACAATATATTTTCATACTATAAATATAAACAATCTAGTTATTTTTGCAGATTTTTAACTATGTGTATGTGTGCATGTACACACACACATATATGTACACACAGACACACATACATACATATGTGGAAGGTTTCATCCAGTATATATTAAGTTGCCAATTGCTGTTGTCACTCAAAATTATGGTTTTAAAATTTATTCATGTATGTACATATAGATCATTCAACTCTTATAGAATGTTCCATTGTGTAATAATATCATTACAAATTATTTCTCTATTTTCCTGTTGATTAACTTCAAATTTGTTTCCATTTTTCTCTATTACAAAAATGATGCTAGAAAAATTCTTCTGTATACATTTTCTGGTATGAAAAAGGAATTACAACTTATACATATTTAGTAGCTGTTCCCAAATTATACTCAGCAACAACTTTTGATTGATATCATTTCTTTACATCTTTATAATATTGGTATTGTTAGATTTAAGATTCTCAATCTAAAAAATGTGTTTGGTGCTGGACATGATAGTGTATTCCTGTGATCCCAGCAACTCAGGAGGCTGAGGAATTGCAAGTTTTAGGCCAGCGTCAGCAATTTGGTGAGGCCCTGAGCAACTTAGTGAGACCTTGTCTCAAAAGGGCTGGGGATGTAGCTCAGTGGCAAAGTGCCCCTGGGTCCAGTCCCCAACACCAAAATAATAATAATAACAAGAACAACAATAATAACAACAACAATAATAATAATAATAAAAGTAGAAGGTATAGCATTAGGGTTTTAATTTGCATATTCCTGATATTTAGTGAGATTGAGTATCTTTTTGTTTATTGACTATTTGAATAGCTTTGCCCAATCAAAAATTTACTAAAATTCACTAAATTTCCTATTTTTTTCTTTTTAATTGTTATTCTCCATATACATTGAATATGGCTTCTTTTCCAGTTATATTCACTGCTTTTTCTTCTTCTGGTCTATGACTTGACTTTTCTCTATACTTTACAAAAGGGCCTGGACCATTACTTGGATTCAGTCTCCTGACTTTAATAAACATATCTGTTTTATATATATTTATTCTTTTGTTAACATCATTTTAATTTAAATTTTACCATGGTAATATTACATATTTATTTGCATGCACTTTCTATGATTTATTCAAAATAATTTCTCTACTCAAGGTCATAAAGTTGTTTTGCATATTTTATTCTAAACAGTGGCAGGATTTGGCTTTTCATATTTAGGGCACAAAGTGAGGAAAGAATCAAATTTTTAATGGTAAGAAAATTATGTTGCTTATTGAATAAGTTTATTTGAGGGCTAGATGTTTTTATTCATTAATTATTGTTTAGTTGATAGGTGAGAATTTAAAAATTAAATTTGTAACTTATATACCAGATAGTAGAAAGTTACATTAAAAAGGAGGGATTATGGGCATCATATAAAGTAAGAATATAAAAGTGCCTACATGAATAAAAATACAAACTTTCCTACGTACATAAAGAAATGAAAAGAAAAAAGGATTATAGCAAATTCAGCCAGTAAAATAGTAGGTGAAACAAAAATATGACATACATGGTATTTCTAATATAAAACAATATGACTGAATTGAGACCAAACATCATAAATCTATCAATAAGTGTGAGTGGGTTTAACTTACCTAATAAAACAAAAAGATTTTTCTGAATTGATTCATCAAGCAAAATCAAACTCTGTAAAAGAAACACAGCTGAAGCACAGTGATTCAAAAAAGCTAAATAATAAAGGGATGGGCAAATACTTGCCAAACACATAGAAGCAATTAGGAAATAGAAATTATGATTGTGATGCCAGCTAAGTAGAATTCAATCCAAAAAGCATATGCGAAGGAAAAAAGGAGTACTTGACAGAGTCAAAGACACATTCCATAATGAGGGATAACACTTACAGATATATGTTCATGAAATAACACAGCCATTATCTATGTAAAGCATAAACAGAAAGCAAGTAGAAACACATTATTAACAGGAGACTTTAATACACCACTCTTCCTGTATAAGGTAGGTCATGGAGACAGAAGGTAGAGGGGATACAAAATGTCTAAGCATCTAAGCAATGAGATAGTTCTTTCGGATATGCACACACATATTTTTTAAAAAGATTTCTTTTAATTGGCTTATCAAGCAAAATCACACTCTGTAAAAGAAATACAGTTAAATCGCAGTGATTCAGACAGGATAAATAAAAGAATGGGCAAATACTTGCATATACATGGAGCAATGGAATTTGTGTGTGTGTGTGTGTGTGTGTGTGTGTGTGTACAGCTAGCTAGCTAAATATCACTAACACCCTGATATTGGAGAATTCAACTTCTATAGAACATGTGGAACGTTTATGAAAATTAGCATTCTGTTCCATTGGTTACTTGTCTCTTTCTGGACTAAAACCACACTGTATTGTCAATAAGCCTTGACATCTAGCAAGGCAAGTCTTTGTCCACCTTCTTGTTTTTCAAAATTGTTTTGATTTACAGTCCAAGGTGTTCAATGAAGCCTAAGCACAAGAAATGAAGATAATAACACCAAGGCAAATTGTAATCAGGTTACTTAAAACCGGTGATAAAACAGCCAGAGAAAAAAGTCTGAATATAGAAAAAAGCTAAGAAGAACCACAGACTTCTAACTCAAAACAATGTAAGACAGGAGACAGTAGAACAATATCCTAAAATTCTCAAGAGCAAAAACCTACCAACCTAGAATTACATCCCTGGAGAAAGTATCTTCCAAAAATGAAGGAAAAAATACTTTTTCAGACACACAAAATCTGAAAGGATTCTCCCTCCAGCAGACTTGCACTATAGGAAATATTAAAGCTTATTAAGCCAATCAAGATAAAATGGAATCATACGAAATATTTAACAACCATAATTTATAATTACGTATTCTAATCAAATGTATCTAATATTACTAGTAACCTTCTCCAAGGAAAGTTTCATAGAGTTGAGTTTAATTCCTCCATACTATTTTCTGTAATTAATTGGTTCTATTTGTCCACTACATACGTGGCTTGTCATCTCTGTGTTCCCTTGTTTCTTCTATCTCTTATCTTCCTTCTTGGCTCACTTTTCTTCCCCATGAAGCGTCCCTTTTACAATTTTTGTTTGTAAATATTTTTTAACTTGTAGAGGAATGCGATTGGTAGACTGTCTGTCTTCTTCCTGTTTTGTCTTCTACTCTGGAATGAAAATCTGCCTGGGTATGCAATAAGAATTTGGTACTTAACACTTTAAGTGCGTTCAATTATTGTACTTGATTGTCTACTGTTAAGAGGACAAATTTGGTGTCAGTCTGGTTACATATTTCTATCTCCACCTTTTTTCTCTAGTGATTGTTAGATGGTTTTCGACTCTTGATGATCTGAAATTTCATGGGATATATATCTCAGAGTGGATTCAATTTACTGATTTTTAGCACACCAAAGATAGTTTAACTCTTAAGACAGCTTTCTTTGGTTCTGAGAAATTTGGCAGGTTTTAGCAATCATTTCTCTTCTAGGACTTCTGTTTTTCCTTCAAGTGCCTACAAGTTGCTCATTGGATAGTCTTAAGCTATGTTCCTTTTTATTTTTTTACTTTTCCTTTCCTCTGTTCTGCATTCTGGATGTATTGCTCAGCTACATTTCCTAAATCACACCATTTCTCCTCAAATATATCCATTTTAGAATTGATCTCATGGTGGGGATTTTAGTCAGTGGCTATAGTTTGTGTTTCTCATAGCTGTTCTTATGCATTTTGTTTTGTTCCATAATTTATAATTTTGTTTTAAAGAGAGGTACAGTGAGGACAGTGAGAGAGAGAGAAAGAGAGAGAGACTGAAAGAATTAGTTTTACATAGTTTTTCACGTGACTTTTGTTACTCTGACATTTTGTTGTTTATGTGGTGCTGGGGTTCAAACCTGTGTCCTTGCCCATATCAGGCAAGTGCCGTAACTGCTGAGCCACAGCTCCAGCCCCCATAATTTATAAATTCTAATAGAAATTATCTATTTAATTGTCTCATGTTTTAGATCTGCTTCTCAAGTCTATTTTTTCCAGATTCTTATATGCACTCTACCTTGAGTGCACATTTATTCTGATAGATATTGTTGGCAGTCAATTTTTCTTAGCTTTCAATTTCTTGAAGAGGCTCAGAATTCTGAATTTTAGGCCTACTTTAAGAATACAGGTTTGAGTTGTTATAGTTATTCTGTTTCTCTTTTCTGTATGCCCACTCACCCTGTCCCATAGGTTTATGACTACCCTTGGGGTAGCAGAGGGCAGCACAGGAGGTCATCCAGAAGCACTGGTGTGACATTGGCAGCTCAGAGTCCCTGCACCAGAATGATGTCTGATATGAAAAAGATCCAGTCATGAGGGCAATGGGTGCCTCCATCACTTCTGGCCATGAGGCTGAGTCTGCATTTGAGCCCTCACCTCTCAGGTTCACAGGCTCCTGGGCCATCACTCCAGACAGTGGATCCCTGGCAGTTTTTCCTTCAGTATTTTTCATAAGCTGGGATGTCTTTCCCTACGCCTTAGTTAGCATCAAGGAGTCAGGCTTTTTCTGAGCTCCCATCTTGCCTGAGGCCCCTTAGTCTCATTACCCAATAGGTTACTTACTCCTGACTATGCCCACTCTCTCTCTTTTCCTGTGTTTTTTTAAATTATCACATAATAATTCTACATTTTTATGGGATACATTGTGGTATTTCAGTACAAGTATGTAATGTGTAATTATCAAAACACATTACCATATCCATCACCTCAAACATTTATCATTTCTTTGTGCTAGGAACATTCAAAATCCTCCCTTGTAGCTATTTTGAAATATATAATAAATGGTTGTAAGCTATAGTTATCCCACTGTGGTACAGAAAATTTGAACTTGATCCTAATTTCTATTTGCATTATCAAATTTCTCTCTATCCTTCCTCTCCTGCCCTTCCTGGCCTCTGGTGACACTATGCTGTTGTGTACTCTTATGAGACCAATGGCTTTGAAGTTTCTCTCTATACCTGTTGACATAGAAAAGTGCTGGAACATGCCTTCAGCTTCATGCATTTCACTGACTGTTTCATATGAAATCCATAGAGAGGCTCAATTGGGGCAACTTGTGTTTAAGCCCATTGGTGCCCATTTTTACCTTTTAGTTTGTCATTGCTGTTCATTTGCAGCTTTGGGGGATATTAAATCAAATGTGTTAACTTAGTGGAAACCTTGATGGAAGACCAAGATGTGGCTTCTTAACCCCACTGCTATATGATATTAAAATTTGGCCTTCTGAAACTTAGAAATAATTATTAGATCCTCAACTTTATATCATTTGGATCAAAGAATCTGGAAGTACTAGTATAAGTTATGCAATCTGTGAAATTTAGAATGGAGTATCTTCTATACAGCCTGGGGGGGGGAGGGAGAAACATCAGCTTTGGCAGAAATTGAGCACATAGTTGGACTGCAGACTTTGGGGAATATGGAAAGATCTCACTTGAGACCCTGAAACTATCAACACATTAGCACCTAACAGGAGAGTTTTATTTGCCATTATGACTTTCAGCACAGGGCCAATAGCAGCCTGCTGGGAATGAGAGCTAAGACAAGCTGAGTCAGTGGGCCATGAAGGACCAGTCACAGATTCATGGTCACAGGCCCTAGAACATCTCAGTGCTCTGGAAATGGAGAAAAATCAAGTGGTGGGGTGATAGTGTGTGGTTTGGACATGTCAGGGATGTCATCCATTCAGCAGTTTATGGTTCTTGCTCACTCAGTAAGCACTTGATGATTTGCATTTTATTAGTTGGATCAAGAAGTCTGCCACTTATACCAAATAATGATGTTTTGCTTCTCCCTTCCCCCCAAAAATTAACAGGTGCAATATTTTTAAAAAAAACTTTAAATTCTTCTCCCATAGCATTTTATTAAATGTTGGGGCTGCCCACTGCTCTGTCACCCATCACTAACAGAAGATGAGGTGTCCAGCTATCATCCAATCTCAATGGCTTTGTGCAGCCTGCCTACATCATTTTCACCTCATTCTAGACTAATTGGTGTAAAAATGTCTTCTATGTTTTTGATAAAGGCAAGACCCACTTTAAAACACTGTAGTTCTCCATTTCCTAAATAATTTTTTCACGAAATGTTAATTTTGTTGGCTGTTCATTGAAATTACCTAGAAAAAGAAATTCTGTTTTTAAAGAATTGGGGCAAAATGCTAAATCAAAGCTGAGCTTTTCAAATTTTTATTTTAGGAACGGTTGGCTCCTTTCACACTATCATGTACAGTATGATTCCTCGAGGTGTGGAACGGGTATTTCATCTTTCTAGCCTCATCTGATCTTTTTCAGAGCACATTTTCAGGAGCTTCTGTTCTGCTGAACCCTCTGTGGGAAATGCTAATGAAGTCCAACAAAAGGGATTCGAAGTTGTACAACATTATTAAGAAGAACAATATTTCATGGCTTGGCAGAGACTAAAGTACTTATTTCCAGGTGCACTGCAATCTCAGAGGTTTTCAGAACCAATTGTTATTTTATAAAATCCCATCAGTGACAGTGTGGACTGCAAACTACAGCACAGCTGCCTTGCAGGGTTTCCTGGATGGTGGAAGAGGAAACTTGTAGTCTGAATTATGAAAGAACAGAGGGCTCAAGAAGGGAGCATGGATATCAGGACGGAACAAAGAGAACCTGTGTCTGATTGATGCATTGAGGGAAAGACTGCATCAGAATTTGTCCTTTCATTCAGCAAATGCTTAATTGAGCACCTGTCATATGCCAGGTCCTACTGTTCTAGGATCTTTCTTGTGCCTGTGTCAGGTAGGAGGCTATGCATGAAGACACAGAGTAGCCTAGGAGAAGTGGACTTGAGGGGCAGAAGCAGCAGGGTGACTCTGGTGCTCTGGAGTATGTCTTCCTGGTAGAGATGTGTGTGAGAACGTGTGAAATGCAATTTGGAGCTTAGTAAGAGATCTGGGTGGGTGCAGAATTCACATATATAGGTGGGAATTGAATCTATGATAACATGTACAATATCTAAGAGAGTTAGTGGAGAATGCGTGAAGAGAGTTGAAACCCCTTCCTTTTTAAAGAGAGAGGAGGAGAGAAGGGACCAGGAAGTACAAAGTAGTTTTTCAATAAATACCTAGTGAATGGAAATAAATGAGGATCAGCCTGAGAGACAGACAATAAACCAGGAGAGAGTGGCACCAGGAAGACAACAAAGCCAAGAGCTTCAAAAGGGAGGGTGAGGTTGTCAAACGCAACAGCATATACGTAGGTAAAGGCCCATAGCAAAAAAAGTAAACAGAGGCATGTCTTTATTTCTTAACTCTAACTATTGGCTTCCCTTTAGCCTTATTGGGGGAACCTTCAGAACCCCAAGTTTATTATAATTTTCCCATAGCCTTAATCTCTTTATAGTCACCCTATCTACTTTGTGCTTCAACTACAGTCTCACTTTCTGCCTTTAATTCCAGCATCTTGCAAAAATATAGCTTCCTGGAAGTTTCCTCAAAGAGAGGGGACCCTTTCTCCACATCCCAACCTTGTTTGGATCCAGAGATATTCTAAGAGTCTTTTTTGTCTCTCTTTGCCCTATCTATCGATTTGATAGTTATTAAAATATTGGTATTTTATTTTGATTTTGAATTTCAACGTCACCATCTCTGGGGCTTTCAAAGTCCCTGTCAATGAAATCCTTAGCCCCAAAATCCCATTTTCTCCCTGATGATTACAACATCATTCACCCACACTGCACTTCTGCCAGCCATTCTGTGGCCCTACCCTGGATTGCCTAATTACTGAGAACTCTGCCATGGATGCTCTCCTAAACTCAGCCCTGGATTCACAGTCTTCTACCCCCTCAGCTCCTCTGTCTCTCAGGTGGATGTACCCTAGAACAGGTGCTGACAGTCCCTATTCTAAGGTCCAGCACATCCTGCCTGGAATCTGGCCTCTTGCTCTTTTTCTTAGCCTGGTCTATAAAACCTGTGAGTCATCTTTCACATCACTCCCTTTCAAAACCTGCTAAAATATTAATTTGATGATGGCACTGCTCTATTAAAAGTAATTTGATTTTTTTTCATTCCCTATGGAGGAAAATATAAATCTCACAACAAATACATAGGAGACCCATGATCTGGTCTCCACATGTTCCTTTGGACTTATACCTTCCATGCCCCTCCTTCTTTGTGTCCCCAGACAACTCTGCCAGTCACACACACCAAATCATCACTGCTGCTCCACCACCATCTACCTTTCTTACCCTATATCCTTTCTAACTGGAAAACACCTATTCAACCCTCAAAATACAGCTTCTTGCTTCAATATCTGTGCCTGGACCAAAACACTGAATAGTTAAAATCCTTTGACTTCATCTCAATACAGGCTATCCACTGAATACAGCGGGCATCAATCACAGATCCTATGAGATTATAATGCATTTTGATATTTCCTTCTCTGTCTCACTAGATGTCAACCTTTCTGTAGACTAGACCTGACCAGTGTTAAAGTCATCAATAAATGTTTAATAAAGAAGTCTGTTGGGGCCTATTTGAGTCCTGCTGGAAGACACTCAGGACACAACCAGTAGGACCCCAGTTCAGAACAGCCTCTTCTCAGGACCAACCAGGGGTGATTCCCCAACTGGAGCACCCCACCTACCTGATGCCCCATGTTCTGGTAGGTTCAGATTTACAACATTGAGCCTGGAACCAAAAGGCAGAAAAACACGAGGACCCAGGCAGAGATAACATCAGGAAGAAGGTGATCATCAAAAAGTTGGTGGCTGATCTGACCCTTTGGCTTGCAAGGAAAACCACCTGAAGAACTGCCTGCTTTCCCTATAGGAAATCTCAATCCAGAGTTCCAGAAGAAGCTCTTTAAAAATGAAGAATCAAACAAGGAGAGGCTCACCTCAAACCCAAAACTCCCCCGAAAAGGATGCTATGGATAGGGTTCAAGATGAAAATCTTGAAAATATTATCAAGGATCTGATAACAAAAAGGAACAATGAGCTAAAAGAAGATATAATGAAGGGAATAAGTGAGAAAATTCAAGAGATGAAAAATTCTATTATCAAAGAAATAGACATACTCAAAAGGGCAGTAACAGATCTAAAATCTGTAGTCAATGACATGAAAGGAACCATGGAAGAATTTAAAATAGACTAACTTCTATAGAAAACAGAACCTCAACTCTTGAAGAAAGAACTCCTGACAATGAGGACAAGCTGAGCATGCACACAGATGACAAAAAAGAAAAAAAACTCACAAAACATGAACAGAATATTAAAAATGTCTGGGATGAAATGAGAAGAAACAATCTAAGAGTAATTGATATACAGGAAGAAATTGAAACACAAATGGGATACGGAACATTCTCAAGGATATTGCTAAAGAAAAATTTGCCCATATAAAAACAGAGTCAGATATGCTCATCCAGGAAACTTATATGACACCCAATAGGCCTAATCAAATGAGAATCTCACCAAGACACATCATATTCAAAATGTACAACAGGGAAATCAAGGAAAGAATATTGAAAGCGGCGAGGGAGAAACACCAAATGACATTCAGAGGCAAACCAATAAGAATCATATCTTACTTTACAGTGCAGACTCTGTAAGTGAGAAGATCATGGAAGGAGATCTTTCAAAGGCTGAATGAACAGAACATGCAGCCAAGAATACTATATGCAGCAAAACTCAGCTTCAAATTTGAGAGAGGAATAAGAACTTTTCATGACAAGAACAAACTTGTACCATTCATGAACAGAAACCCAGCATTACAAAGAAGTCTCAAAGATAAACTCCAGATAGAAGAACAAACTAATATTCCTCAAAACCCACAAACAGAGGAAATTCAATAAAGGTACATACTGTCAATAGACAACTAAGACAGCATATAATTTGCTAATAAAATACAATGAATATGAACCACAACCACATAACAATTCTAACACTGAATGTGAATGGTCTCAATGCACCAATCAAAAGACATAGACTAGCAGATTGGATCAAAAAACAAAATCCAACAATATACTGCTTACAGGAAACCCACCTTACAGCCAGTGACACCCAAAGATTAAGAATGAAATGATGGGAAAAAATCTACCAGGCATACGACCCAAGAAATCAAGCTAGAGTTGCAATTCTTATATCCGACAAAGTGGATTTCAAATATAAATTAATCAAAAGAGATAAATAAGACCACTACATCCTAGTTACAGGAACAATACAACAGGAAGAAATAACCATAGTAAATATATACTCTCCAAACACCAATGCTCCCAACTCTGTGGAAAAAATACTCCAAGATATAAAACCACTTGTGCATCTCAACACAATAATACTGGGAGACATTAACACTCCTCTATCACCAATAGACAGATCGTCAAAGCAAAGAAACAATAAAGAGATCTCCCGTCTAAACAACACCATAAATCAAATAGACTTAACAGACATCTACAGAATATTCCACCCCAAAATGGCAGAGTATACCTTCTTCTCAGCAGCACATGGATCCTTCTCCAAAATAGATCATATTCTAGTTCACAAAGGAAATATCAGTAAATATAAAAAAGTAGATATTATTCCATGTATCCTATCAAACCATAATGCCATGACCCTAATAATTAAAATCATGGCACAAAACAAACATATATGTGGAGATTGAATAACACCCTACTAAATGAAGAATGGATCCATGAAGACATTAGAACAGTAATTAAAGAATTCTTGGAAGAGAATGAGAATGAAGACACAACATAACCAAACATCTCAAGGGGAAAATTTATTGTGCTGAGTGTAACATTAAGAATCAGGAGAGATACCTAACAAATAAGCTTATGCTCCAACTCGAATCTCTACAAAGGGAAGAACAGTCTAATCCCAAAGCTTGCAGAAGACAGGAAATAATTAAGATCAAAGGTGAAATCAATGAAATTGAGGAAAAAATTAAAAAGAATTGACAAAACAAAGAGCTGTTTCTTCAAAAAAATAAATAAAATTGACAGACCCCTAGTTAATATAACTAGAAGAAGGAGTGAATCAAAGCAAATCAATCAAATCATCAACAAAAAGAGGGTGATCACTACTGACCCCCTTGAAATCAAACAGACTATCAGAACATATTTTGAAAAAATATACTCTTCTAAATAATATAATCTGGATGACATGGACAGATTTCTAGACACATATAACATCCCCAAATTGACCCAGGATGAAATTGAAATCCTAAACAGCTCAATAACAGGCACCGAAATCCATACAGCAATTAAAAGTCTTCCAAAGAAGAAAAGTCCAGGACCTGATGGATTCTTTGTGGAGAAAAGCTTTGAAGAAAAGCTATCACCTCTCCTTATTAAGCTATTCCAAGAAATTGAAAAAGAGAGAATTCTCCCAAACACTTTTTATGATGCAACCATAACTCTGATACCAAAACCCAAAAGAGACACATTGAAAAAAGAAAATCCTTAATATGGTTCTTGCAAACCATATTCAAAAATACATCAAGAAAATAATTCATCATGATCAAGTGGGTTTCATTCCAGGTTTGCAAGGCTGGTTCAAGATACACAAATCAATAAATGTGATTCATTACTTAAATAGAATTAAGGACAAAAACCATATGATCATCTCAATAGATGCAAAAAAGGCCTTTGATAAAATCCAGCACCCATATTTGTTCAAAACTCTAGAGAAAATAGGGATCAAAGGAACTTAACTTTGTAAAGCCTATATATTCCAAATCCTCAACTAATATAATAATAAATGGAGAAAGGTTGAAAGCATTTCCACTGAATTTGGGAACAAGAAATGGCTGCCTGCTCTCACCACTTTTATTCAATATAGTCCTTGAAACCCTGGATGGAGCAATCAGGCAAGAGGAAGAAATCAAAGGGATAAGAATAGGAAGGGAGGAAGTCAAATTATCCCTTTGTGCTGATGACATGATCCTATATCTCGAAGATCTGAAAAACTCCACCAGAAAATTGCTTGAGCTAATAAACAGATTTGGCAAAGTGGCAGTCTATAAGATCAACACCCATAAATCAATAGCTTTCCTGTATGCCAAAAATATTAGTGCTGAAGAAGAAATTAAGAAATCAGTCCCATTCACACTATCCTCTAAAAGAATAAAATACTTGGGAATTAATCTAACAAGAGAAGTAAAAGACCTCTAAAAGGAAAACTATCAAACACTGAAAACAGAAGACCAGAGACGATGGAAAAATGTCCCATGCTCTCGGTTATGCAGAATTAATATAATTAAAATGGCCATTCTACCAAAAGCACTGTACAGATTCAATACAATCCCCATCAATTTTCCAATGTCATTCTTTACAGATGTAGAAAAAGAAATTTTCAAATTCATATGGAGCAAAAAGAAACCCAGAATAGCCAAAACATTACTAAATAAGAAACATGAAACAGGTGGTTTTCAATACCAGATCTAAAATTATACTATAGAGCTGTAGTACTAAAAACAGCATTTTGCTGGCATCAAAATAGGAATGAAGACCAATGAAATAGAATAGAAGACTCTTAGACAAACCCACAAATCTTTAAACATCTCATCTTTGACAAAGAGGGTCAAAATATAACATGGAGAAGAGACAGCCTTTTCAACAAATGGTGCTGGACAATTTGGACAGACACTTGCAGAAAATTAAAATTAGATCCTTATCTCTCACTATGCACAAAAATCCATTCTAAATGGATCAAGGAATTAAGAATTAAACCAGCTACCATACAACTGCTAGAAGAAAAATTAGGACCAACACTCCAGGATATGGGAGTTGGCAACGACTTCCTCAATAAGACTCATAAAGTGAAAGAATTACAGTAAAAAAAAATCAATGAGTGGGATGCCATTAAACTAAAAAGTTTCTGTATTGCCAAGGAAATAGTCAAAACAGTCAAGAGACAACCTACAGAATGAGAGAGAATCATGGCCTACGATCCCTCTGACAGGGGACTAATATCCAAAATTTACAAAGAACAACAACAACAACAAAACTCAATAACAAAAACACAAACAATCCAAACAATGGGCCAGAGAGCTAAATAGAAACTTCTCAACAGAGGAAACTGAGTAAGCCAATGAATATATGAGAAAGTATTCTAAATCACTAGCAATCACAGAAATGCAAATCAAAACTACATCAAGATTTCACCTCACTCCAGTCAGACTGGCAAAGATGAAGAATATGAACAATAAAAAATACTAGAGGGGTTGTGGGAAGATAGGAACACTAGCACACTATTGGCAGAATTGGTCCATCCGCTCTGGAAAGCAGTGTGGAGACTCCTCAAAAAATTAGGGTTGTATCCACCATATGATCCAGTTATCTATCTTTTGGGTATTTTCCCAGAGGAGTTAGAATCAGCACATTACTGAGACACAGCAAAATCCATGTACATAGCAGCTCAATTTACAATAGCTAAATTATGGAACCAACCCAGATGCCCCTCAATGGATGAATGGATCCAAAAGCTCTGGTATATATATATATACAATGGAGTTCTACTCAGCTATTAGAAATAATGATATTGCATCTATTAAAGGTAAATGGATGGCAATGGAAGAAATCATGCTAAGCAAAGTTAGCCAAACCCAGAGAGTCAAGGGCCAAATGGTTTCCCTCATTTATGGAGGCTGGACCCAGGCTTGGGAGTAAAGAAGACAAACACATGCATTAGATCCATAGAACAAAAATGTAAAATGTTAATATTTATGAGATACAGTTGCAATATACTTCATAAGATATTTGAACAAGCTATGCTGCATACCTGTACAAAAATGTGAATGTTTAATTCTGTTGTCAAATATTTTAAAGAATACAAGGGATGATAGGAAGGGATGAGAAGGGGAAATGTTAGAACTGAGATAAAGCAAGGTACATTCCAAGCAGTTATAAATGTCAGTGTATATACTATAGCCATATGTATAAAAATTGTTCTTTATAGGTATAAGAATTATGTCGCTGTATTTGGGATTTTTAGGAACAATATATAGAACCCAGAAGAGACGCAAGGGATCAGAGGACAGGAGGAGGGAGGTAGAGGGGTGTGGGAGGATGTATTGAACAAATTGTGTTAATGCTTTGTGCGCATCTAAGAATATGTGACAACTGATCCCATCATTATGTAAAATTATAATGCACTAATAAAAATTAAATTAAAAAACAAACAAATAAAAGATAAACAGCTCCTGAGCAAACACATAAAAATGTTTAATAAAAGAATGAAAATTGAGAAAAATAAGTGATGAGGGGAATAAAAACTGATATTAAAGAATCATATTAAAGATTCTAAAAATCTTGGAATCAAGAAACTCGGATTCCAATTCCACTTCCACCACTTACATTTATGGGGCCTGGGATAGGTCATCCATAATAACATGGTTGACCATACCTTATCTAAAATACTTGGGACCAGGAGTTTCTCAGCTCAGATTAGGGAATGTTTCAGATTTGGGAATATCTGCACAGACTTTACCAGTTAGAAAGTCCCTAATCAGAAAATTCAAGATCCAAAATGCTCCAAAATCTGAAACTTTAAAAATTTGGGATTTGAGAACATTATGCATTTCAAATTTTTGGATGAGTGATGCTTAATAGAAGGTATCATTCATCAGGCACTGGTTACCAGTTAGGGACTGTGGCCTTCAAGCTTGATTACAAATCTGCTATTATCTCCATTTTAGGGAGGAAGAAAGAGGAACCTTTCTTCCTCCGAGGCAAGTCGGCGAACTTGCCTCAGATCACATATGTAATAGGGCAGAGCTGGTATTCAAACTGGAGCTAATGTCCAGAACCTCTGGGTATTGCTGCTGTGTCCTCTGGCCTCAACGTTCTAATCTGACTCTAGCAACAGTTTCCAGTCTGCTTTTCGGGGCTGTTCTGAGTGCAAAAACAAGTATCACCGCAAAGTGCTATTCAATTGTGAGTTCTTATTACATAGTAAGTCATTAATTTACCATTCCTCCTTCATTCCACCAAAAAGCTAATCATTTGAACATCTTTAACAGCTTTAAAGTAGCTGTTAAATAGAATTCAGAATTCAACATGGGATTGAAGCCAATTACAGTTTCTGGTAAAGTTAATCTGTTCTAATTCATTATTATTATGGTTGTTATTATTATTATTATTATTATTATCAAAAAAGAACACAGAATTTTTTATAGCTGAAAGACAGAGGGAGCAAACTATTTTTCGAGTTCAGGACACAAAGCCCATCCCTCTGGAGGGCCTGGAGGTAGCATAATAAAGAGCTCCTGGACTAATCTTCGCTGAGTTGCATTGTTAAAGGTCTCCTAAGGGACAGCCAGGGGCTGTAATTGCTCTATTCTGACTCGGCCTGTCAAGCTACCTGAATTAAGTGGGTGAAATGGAATTTTCCATGGATCCGTCTGGGAAATAACCTTTAACCCTCCCCAGCACTCAGCCCTACCCACTGCTCATTACTATGGAGACCCCATCACCTCTACCCTCTTCCTCTTAAGAGTATGCAAGACTCTTCTTCCCTGCCAGAACCTGGCAGGGCTTTTACTGACAGTGGGTGCGGGGAGCAGGCAGATGATGCTCTCTGCCCTGAGCACTGGGACCTGAAGCCCAGTCTTTAATGTCAACCTGGCTAGGGGCGGGGCCAACCTGTGCATGAACCACCTTTGGATTCCAGGTAAGAACCCCAGAGTTTCATCCCCTTTTTCCCCCCACTTTTTATTTCTGCAGAATTCAGAAAATCTGGTCAGGTCTCCAGTTTCTTCACCTGGTCTAATTAATTCATACAGAGGAAGCCAAATAGCAGGTCTGGAGATAGAGAAGATGAGGAAGAGTAAGATGTGGGGCCAACCCAGCATGAGCACAGAATCCCTTCCTTAAGTCCCTCCACAGATCTTTACTGTGTGCTGTTCATGTGCCCAGTGCTGTATTGGGCGAAAGGAAGATGAAGTTGAATAAAACTCTCTTCCGTCCCTTGGGAGCTACCAGTCTAGAGTAAGAGGCAAGGTACGAACAGGGAATTGTGATGCGGCCAGTTTGGAGGGAGAGGTAAGAAGAAGACGTATGTGGGCATAATTCAGATGGGGAGAGGGGCCAGGAGAGGATTCTGAAAGGGTGATGCCAGACTTAGGATTGAAAGACAGATGGGAATTTGGGAGAGGAGCTTAACAGTGTCCCTGAAGCATGGGCAGTAGCAAGAGCACCTGAGTGAAGCCCACTGAGGAGTTGCAGCTGAGGGCAGGGAAGGAGAAACCCTTGGAGGACGTGTGGCACAGATGTCCTGGGGACAACTCTGCACCCCCCAGGCTGTCAGGATGGAGGGACACACACCTAGAGGCAAAGGCACAGCGGATGAGCCTGTGTTGACTGACACAGAGACGAAGAGGGAAGTGATAGTCGATATACTGGAGCTAAACCTTTTAAATGAGTAAAAAGTAGGCAGCCTAAATAAAACCAGTAAGGAAAAAAAATAAATGAGGAAGGGGAAGGATCAGCCCACCAGTCCAAATAGTCATTGGTATCAAGAAGTTGGCCCCTTTACAGGCCTATCAGCAGGTGTCTTTGTGAATTGATCAATTAGACTTCTCAATATCCTGGTAGTACCCTGAGATCAATGGTTATATTTGCCCCTACCTGCTTCAGTTGAAATGAATGTTCTCACGTCCCTCTGACTGCCAATTAGCGATTTAGCTATTAAATCCCTTTGGTATGCTCCCAACTGGCCTCCAATGGACAACTCCTGGGCACCCACACACATACCTGCACACACAAACATACCCAGGTGTGTATCCACACATGTGGCACATGTGAATGCATAGGTACACACTTACACAAGCATATACAAACATGTGCTGTGCGATCCACACATGCACATGCATATACACATGTGCAAACCCATATGTAGGCACACGCATCAACCCATTAAAGAGAATACTGTCATTGTCCTCACCTTGCAATTAAGAGAAGAGAAGGCCAGAAGTTATCTAAGCCCACTGTCATCTAAGACCTGAGGGGCTGTAGCGGTGGCTCAGCTGTTAGAATGCTTGCCTGGCATGCACAAGGATCCAGCTTGAGTGAGAATGCGAGTTTAAACCCCAGCACCACATACATGATGAAATGTCAGAGCCATGAAAGTCCTCAAATAAAATTGATTCTCTCTCTCTCTCTCTCTCTCTCTCTCTCTGTCCTTCTCCCTTTAAAAAAAGAAAAAAGGCCTTTGGTGATGTGAATATTAATTACACGCATATGAACTATATGTGTAACTAACACATGAACTAACATATATGCACGTTTCCATCTACTTTGATATCTACTCCAAGAGCAAAGATTACACAATTGTTTTCTATGATTCATGCTGCTTTAAAAATTCTGATCTTATGTAAGTCCATAAAAAAAGAACTGGAAAAAAATTGTACACATCATAATGTATACACTAAAATTTAACCCCCCAATTTATATTAAAATGTCCCAACCACTATGAACGATTTTAAAATCTACTCTTTTTTTTTTCCACATATATTAGAAGTATATAGCCATACAGGATACAGATGAGGGGAAACATTGTCAAATCTGTAGCAATCAATGTGTATAAACTTTGATAACCAGGGGTAATGCTAACACATAGATAAGCTACTATGGGTTTCATCTATTGCAGTTCCCCCCAGAAGAACTCATGTGTTAAATGGGTATCTAGTGTAGGAATAACATCGGCTTCTGGAATGGTTCCCCCATCTTCCCCATCACCAGACTCCTATGAGTTCTTCATATACCCCCCC
>PVKS010020424.1:0-36837 GCA_004027875.1 Aplodontia rufa | reverse complement strand
GGGAGGGAGAAAGGAGAAGGAGGGAAATGCTCTGGACCAGGTGAAGGAACACCTTGCCTAGGCATCTTCCCTAATCAGCTAAGACTCAGGATGAGACCTTGAACTGGTCAGACTCCTATTAGATGGATCCTCATCTGTCAACTCGGGATAACCAGGAAGCAGAATTCTTAAGGAACTAAATGGGCTGCTCCAGAATCAGAGACCTTGCATTAGATGGCAGCTCTGCCACTGACATGAGGTGGGTACCTCTGGGTATGCTCCATGACCTCTCTGTGCTTTAGATTCTTTATCTGCAAAATGGGGATAGCAGTATGGTTGTCAAGGAATGGAGAAAATGGGCATGGTAATTAAATGGGGTGTCACGTTGTTAGCATTGGTGCCCGTGCAAAGTGAAATGCGGTGAAGGTTAACCATTTGCATTGCCATCTTCGCTGTCCTTTTCCAAAGGATGAAACAGTGTTGAAAAGAAACACATGCTATATATATTACTATCTTTATTGCAGGGAGTCTGGTTTTTCTTTTCTTTTTCCTACTCTTTGGTTTGTCATTTCCTTCAGCCTCTTTCTCCAGGCAAAAGGGCAAAAACATTCCTTTTTCACTTTGGAGGAACAACTAAGATCTGAAAAACAGAAATATTGCTTTCAATTCTCAGGGGATTTCAAACAAAAGAAACCTGCAAAGCTCAGATAAATGCAGAGCACTAATCACCAACTGCTGCTCTTTCTAAATTCCTTGGATCTTGTGCATCTCCTAGTGGTGATCTTTAAAAATAACTCAAACCTCATCCTTTAAAGAGGAAACTGGAGGAGTAATTCAAATGTATAGGGCACCCTGAACCTAACAGCACCAGGCACTTACCAGTTAAAGGGAGAGATGGTGAGTTTGCTTCTCCCTAAAGAGGAATCGGTGGAATTCAATCAATGAATTCTCACCTTCAACCTACTGAGTACAAGAATTACAAAAAATGCTGTATTTCATGTGTCCCCATATTAACCATTTTCCAGACTGTAACAACATACCTGAAGTAACTTATAAAAAGAAAATGCTCATTATTGCTCAGTTGTGCAGCCTTCAGTTCAGCAGATTCTTTAGGCCTATAGGGACGCATTGCACTTTGCTTTGGTCTGTAGGGGGACGGGGACCACGCAAGGGAAGAAGCCCATTCACCTCATTGCTGGGTGTGAAAAAGAGGAAGAGGAAGGGGCTGGAGTCCCACTTTTCCCTTCAAGGACATACCCTCAATGACCTTGAATCTCTCACTATACCTTTCCCTTTAATAGCAACACTATTTTGAACAAATTTTGAACACAAGGCCTTGAGGGTCATTCTGATGCCTGTTTGGTGGAAGTCAGGTTTGTGTCTCCCAGAGTTGAAGAAAGAAACTGAGGGACACCAAGGCAAGCATAGCGGACAGATTTTATTATGCAATCATTAAATTCTGGAAAATTCACAATCTATTTATTTTGCCTGCAGTGGTGAAATATAGAATATTCAAGAGACTGGGGTGTGGGCAATGTGGGGGTAATTCTGGTTTCAGAACAAATGCATATCATATTGTTACTTTACATGCATTTATGATTGTACAATACCTCAACTCCTTAATAAAAAATAAAAAACTAAAATAAAATAAACAAGAAAAAATGAAAATAACAGAAAGCAAAGCAAAGGGAAAAGAGCATACTTTCCCCGCAGTGGGAGAAGAGGATATAGCTTTACTGGTGGTGGGACTCACCCTTTTTTATAGTTTCATAACCATTATTCTCCCTCCCCCAGGCCTAAGAGCATGGATACAGAAGGTCTGTCTAGATCCAGTCTTTGGCCTGTGCACATTCGCACCCCCAGCATTTTTATCAGCAGAAGGAATGCAGGGTCTTTGTTAGCAGAAGGGAGTGTCTGCACTGAGAACCTACTTGCAGACCCTCCTTACCAGCCTTGTGGATGTGAAATTGATATGTATATTTGCTCATTAGGAGCAACAGATGCTCTTTATTCTCTTAAAAGGAAAAGAACTGGTTGTCTCTTGATCCCCAAATTCCAACTACTCTGTTTCTTGTCTCTTCCCACCCCCTCCCCCAATTAAGGAAACTTTTACTGTTGTAAAAGGGGGAACTTGAGTGATGACTATTGTTAGCTACTTTGGGCTTAAGGGGGGGGGTGCTGTGAGGTAAGCAGTTTAGGTTTCCCTTTAGGGATGTTTGGTTCAATTAAGGGGTCCTGCTAAGGGGTCCCTGAAAAAGACCTTCTGGAGTGCTCTTGGATGGCTCCATTTTCATTACCAACTGGAGTTTAACGGGTTTTCGCCTGTAATGAATCAGTCAAACTAAGATATTAACAAAGTCAATGTCAGAATGGAATCAACATTGAGCCTAAGAGAGGAAATAACCAGGTTAATTGAGATCCACTATTTGGCTCCTCAAAGACAAAGAAGTATTGTGATTGAGGGTCTAGGGGTACACAGAAAAGATATCAAATACTGTAAACTAAGCAGCAGCAGCAGCTGGGATCTCAGATGAGAGAGTATAAGGGTTAGACTTCACAAGGTGGAAGGGAATGACTGTTTAATTACCTTAAAGTCTTAGACTAGACACCACTCTGCATTTAGCTTCTGGGCTCCTAAATTGTATTGCATGGACAGTTGCAGGGCACATAGCATGTAATTTTTATAAAGTCACAGGTTTCCCCTTGAACTGTAATTAAGATATAGGGACTGGATAGTTATCATTTTAAGTGCCCATGTGTGGCTGTGCATTGGTTATAACTCTTCTGACAAATGTTTAAAATCAAGTTGGTCAAAATTGACCTTGTTTCCAATCTGCTCACTGGAGTCAGCTGAGATTTGTCAGGTTCATTCTCAGGAACTTATGAAAACCTTTTGGCCTTTCTACCAGTTGCATCATCTGCCAGGATAGATCAGGATCTTGCTGACCACATGTGGCTTCATTTGGATGCATCAGAGACATTGCCCTTCTCCGACGATCCTCTGATCCTCCGTTTACAGCATGCACACTAGTTGGCTTTCTATTCTCTAGGGTCATTTGATCCCACTGACCAGGAGGTCATGTTACCCAGAGTTGCCAAGCCATTGTCCCCTAAGTTTTAGCTGACCAAACAAGGCAAGGACCAACATATTGACTATTTTCCTTAACCCTTTAACTTCCTTGACTTTGGTTTTGGTTTTAAACCTCCAGCAGGAACACTAGGCATTAGCTCTAATGTCTGTAATTTTACAGTTACTTACACCTTTTATTTAGCTTGGGTCAATATTAATACTGGAAGTCAGCCTTACATCCTGTGATGGTTGTTATCTCAAAATAACTCAGATCATTTTAGAAGTTATACTTCTGCAAAGCACTCAAACACAGTTAAAAGGTTTTACAAGAAAACTACAAAATGAAAAACACAAGCAAAAAGATACTTAGTTTGCATAATAGTTATAAACCAAGAAATTTAACTTTTATGATCCCAAACCTTTAATGTGAAACTAAGAGAATTTCCAACCTTCTTCCTGTGGAAAAAGTAGCAAAATGCCTTTATGTTCCACGCTGTCAACCGCCGAACAAATTAGACTCTCCTTATTAGTGTAAAGAGTAACATAAAATTTGATATATATAACATTGATGACAGTCTATTTTATCCAATTATAAAATATTAAATGACAAATCTCCAAAAGATTTGCTGCTTTTATAAGTCTGCAAGAGGCTACTGCTGCAGACAACTAGTTTGGAAACACCAGCTTGGTAAAGTGCTTCCCTAAACTTTACATTTAAAGAGACTTGACAAAAGGACATGTCAAAAACCAATTCTGATTACATAGATGTCAATTAACTAAGTTTAAATTTTACAAATAATTTCTTTCAGATTTAATTTCCATAGGTGATAAAATCTAACACCAGGAATTATTCTGATGGATAAGAATAGATCGATGTTTTAAGAAACCATTGTTTCTTTAACACATCGAGAATTAGATTCTGGCGTATAATAGTACATTAATATTTGACCTTAGGAAAAAACCTTACATAACCAATTGCACTAGTTATAGCCAAGTTTAATCACACAAAACTTTTTGAGATTTACCCTCCACAAACCTTGTGCAACTTACTTTAGATACTCTAAAGCTTCTTTACCATACAAAATGCTTTCTCATACAGAAGCATTTCTTTCCTTCTGTTTTTTCATATTAAAATATATTTCCATATCTATAACTTTCTTGAATCTTTTACCAAATTGCTGACCCCTTTTATCTATATTTTGAAATAATCCTTTTAATTTCTGAATTTTTCCAATTACTCCTTTAATAAGATCAAATATTTTATGCTATTTACATTACTTTAAGTGAAACTCAGCCAAAAGTTTTTGTGTTCTTTGTGTATAGAATTACACCTGTTAGAATTTGTGTATAGAATTACACCTGTTAGAATTTTATCTCTTAATAACCTTGCTTTCATTGAAGACCCAGGAAAAAACAATCTTATATTTTCTTTTTAAGTTGCCAATCTATAAAAGCACATTTAATAAACCCAAATATATGTCACCTTAAAGAATTCAAGCCAAGAGTACTTGAATTGATATTACTTGTTGATGTTTTAGCATTTTAACTTTGTAAGTTAATCAGACGTATCCTTTAAACAAACACATTTATAAAGATCAATACCATTCACATTAATTCTATTTTACTTATTTTAACAGTTAACTTTAGGTTATTTATAAAACAAAGATATAAAGCACAAGCCGGTTTTCTCCTGTTGAAGAAAAATCCTAGTAGCATACAGAAACATACAAGACAGATATGCACACACACACACACACACACACACACAAATAACATAAAACAGATTACACAGCCTTTTTTTGAATAATTGACCTTTGAATAAAGACAGCAGTAAAAAAATACAGAATTAAAAGCTCTAGTTAAATAAAATAATACTGACTGAAAATTATATTTAAGTGCACAAAATGATAGGTGAATTCACCAGTAAAATTGAGCTCAAAACCCAAAAAATAAAGCAGCCATATTTACTCCAGTAGAAGAGTATGTAAACATTTTTAGGAGTGCAGAGTGCACTTTTGAATCAGAGTTAGTTAGCCCAGACATTAAAAGAATGAGAGCTTGTACAATCCTCAGGAAAAGTTTATAAAAACAAAGAAAACTTAAGACATGTGAAATTTCCATTTTTCTTCCTTGTGTCCACCTGAAGAGAAGAGGAAACTCTCCAGGAATAAGTGTCTCCTGATATTTCTGGGCCTGTCATGCCGGCTCTCTGAAGCTGAGTTCCTGCTGTATTGTTTCCAAAAGTAAAAGAATATAGGCCTCTTAAGCATCTCAAAAGGCTTGGAACTTTCCATCTATCTCTTCTGCTATAATCTCAGAGTGCAAGAAAATAGTAAACAGTCCCTTACACCTCACACTCACTTGAATTTTGTTTTTCTTCCCTCTGATCTCAAACTGGTTTAGGCATCATTAGCTCACATAGTTTGCATTTTAGATGGCTATCGCGCAGGTGATTAACAGGCATTTTCTTCCCTTTTGCAAAACAAACTAAGCTGCAAAATGATATTAAAGCTTATATTTTTCTCTGGCAGCCAAGAGAAATGAAACACTTTTATTTAGCAGTTGTGGGCTATTCAGGCTAATGATGGACCTGGCATAACTTGTGAGAATGAAGCTCCCACCTGAACAGGAGAAAGGAGCAGAGTTCAGGTGCCCAACTGCACCAGAGAAACTGTCATTTTACCTTATAGGGACATCCTTTCCCAGGGTGCTTCTGATGGTCAGCAATTCCATCTCTCCTTTCCCTAAATCATGCTGTACTTATTGCTGCCTTTCCAGTGAGGATACAAAGGTCTTTGTTTGCCATATGTCAAAGACCTAAGCGAATCCAGGTTTACTGGCATTATTGGCATCACCATAACCACAATAAAACTTTCAAATACCATGCCTCACAACAGAAAAGCAGCCTACCGTCACAGGTGATTAGGTCATCCCCTGATTCCACTATTGAGGCCAAGACCCTCCTCTGAATAAAAAAGTAAAATAAAATTTAAAAATGAGCAAAAGAGAACAGCATGGATGCCTATGCCAACAAAACTGACTCTTTGGTTAAGGGGCATTTCCCTGATTGTTGGGGATCCCCCAACATGAGGTCCAGCTGGCTTGTAAAATAATTGGTGGTAAACAACTCTAAGGGGTCCAGCTGGCTTGTAATTAGCAAATTGCCTGACCGCATGACTAAGCTACTTGGCCACTCATTTGTTACAATTGGATAAATGTGTTTGCACTGTACCCCTATTGGTTGTTGTAATGGATAAATAGAGTAGCGACTAGTCAAGCAGAGAAGCAGTCAGAGAAGCAGAAGCACAGAAGTATACAACCAGCAAAGCAGCAGCAGCAACAGCAGAGACGGCGGAGAGATCAGCAGCGGTAGAAGATGCAGTTCAAATGCTGAATGAGAGCTGGGACCGGACAAATGGTGGCCCATACGGGGAGCTCTAGATGGATGTCAGTAAGTCGGTATCCTTACAGCCTAGCTACTGCCTGAGAGCAGGGAATCCTTACAGCCTAGCTACTGCCTGAGAGCAGGGAATCATTGCATACTGCCACGAGCAGGGAAAACCGCTTTGACGGGGTCGCTATAAGCGAGGCTCTAGAGCAATATTCTATGTTAATTGTTATTGTCTTTCTTTGTATTATTTGTGTGTAAGTGCAAGTGAGAGTATCTCCTGTAAGGAGAGGAAGTACTAGCTTAGAGCTGGGGTAGGACATCCTGAGTTTTGTTGAAATTTGTTCTGTGTGTCTTTGTGAAAAGAAAATGGATCCAAATGACTTTTAATATTTGGGTTTGTTAAATATGCTTTTTAAGTTAAGAATCTATGTGCAAAAGGTATAAAAAGTTTGAAGTGATTGAGGAGAGACTTTGACATCTTAGCTGCGGTGGCTGTAGCAGTGGTGGCCTCTAACACCTGTGCATTGGACTATTGACCATGAACCAACGAGTTGATCCACTGCAAGAACAAATGGACATTTTGGTGGACATTGGGTCTATGTGTATTCATAACCTGCCTGGACTGAGTTTTGGTTACCTAAGTAATCTGGCTAAGTCTTAGGGAAGAGTGGCCAGTGTCATTATTATGTGTTTTGTGATTGGTCTTGCGGTAAAAAGGCATGGAAGGGATCAAGCAAGCTTATGCTGCCCTCAGAGTTGATGACCGTAAGTCAGCAATGATATGGATGGCTCAAGCTCAAGGGGCTGGTAGTCAGTGACGGGTAAATCCTTTCAACCCCCTTATCAACCTAAGACAGGAAGGGTGCCTTACGCTGCGCCTTATTCCAATGATGGGTAAGAAAGGGGAGGTGTGAATGGAAAAACCTAAGGCAGACACAGTCACCTGTTTGTTATCCTCCTCTCAGAAAAAATAAAAAAGGAGATGTTGGGGATCCCCCAACATGAGGTCCAGCTGGCTTGTAAAATAATTGGTAAATAACTCTAAGGGGTCCAGCTAGCTTGTAATTAGCAAATTGCCTGACCGCATGACTAAGCTACTTGGCCACTCATTTGTTACAATTGGATAAATGTGTTTGCACTGTACCCCTATTGGGGTAATGGATAAATAGAGTAGCGACTAGTCAAGCAGAGAAGCAGTCAGAGAAGCAGAAGAAGCAGAAGCACAGAAGTATAGAATCAGCGAAGCAGCAACAGCAGCAGCAACAGCAGAGACGGCGGAGAGATCAGCAGCGGTAGAAGATGCAGTTCACCGCTGAATGAGAGCCGTCTGATCCCGGCCGGCCGGGACCGGACACCTGATCTTAGAGCCGCTGGTGGTCAGCAGTTTCACCTTTTTATGACCTCCAGCTGGGGCCTCGCTCAGCATGGAGGATACTAATTTTTTTTTTTAAGAGGAGAGGGACAGTGAGAGAAAAAAAAGAGAATCAACTCCATTTAGCTTTTTTTTTTTTTTTTTTTTTTTAGTTTGACATAGTCTTACATATTGGAGGGAATTGTTACATATTCATTCATACATGAATATTGACATAATGAGATAGTAAGTTAAGCTGATCCTAGACCAGGATCTACCCACCTTCATCCATAACCCGAACTCACGTCTACTCTGTAATGCCACCATACTATAGTTTGAAATGAACATCCATTTAGCATTTCATATGGCTTTCATTGCTCTGACACTTAGTTGTGTACATGGTGCTGGGGTTCAAGCACACATCCTTATGCATGCCAAGCAAGCACTGTGAACTGCCGAGCCACCACTCCAGCCTGATACTAACTTCTTAATGACTATTAATCAGGAAGATATTTGCCACCTAAAGTTATACCTTTAAAATTTGCCTTACATAGTTCCCTTGTCCTTGAGTTCTCATACTCATAGGCCCATGATTTTATATTATGCTCCTCGATTTGAACTGGGAGGCAGGCCTATTAGTGCTTTGGGTGATACCCCCACTAGAGAAAATTAAGGATTTGGCTTCTTGAACTAGGAGAGATGAGAAGTGGCTTATTCTGAGACAAAACTTTTTTATTTTTTTCCTGCCAGATGAAGGGGATACAACAGAAGAGATCTTGTGAAAGTCTAGAGAAGGCAGTCTAATTTTAAAGTTAGGGGAGCTCCATTTTGGCAATTTCTCACAGTGGATCCCTGTTTAAGAGGTGGATATAAGGGACAAATTTAGAGTGGGGAGAGACTGCTCAGCTCATACTCTGGGGATTAATGGGTCCCTTCTTTTCCAAAGACCTTATTTCATACCGAGACTTCATTTCAGGATCCAAGATTCATTGGGTGAGGGTGCCCTCCCCTATTAGGCCAAGTCAGTCAGAAAGAAATAGTGGTTGATGTGGTACTCCCTGAGGGTCTTTGGGGCCAGACTTGAGACATGAGACCTTCTTGCAGCACTAGAGAGTCATCCCAGTCAGCTGCCTGCAGTTGTCTCAAGCCTTTGTCTGTCCCACACACCAACTTTGTCCCACAGAAAGGAAACTGGAGCAAGTCAGGACCGACATTCCGAACACCTAAGCAAAGGGAGATCAGTCCTGCCTGCCCAGCAAGCCTGTCACCTGATCTTAAGACTGGCAGCTCACTCAGGAGCTAGAGTGCTGGCTCAGCAGTTATGGAACTTGCCTGGCATGTGCAGTACACAAGTTCAAATTCCAGCACTTACGTACACAGCTAAGTGTTGGAGCAACGAAAGCCATGTGAAAAAATAAATAAAAATTGGTTCTCTCTCTCTCTCTCTCACCGTTCCTCTCTCTTTAAAAAAAACAAAAGAAGAAGACTGTCTGCTCATGCTAGCCACTCTTACCTGGCTATCAGATGCCTGGTGTTTAAGGATAATTTGTTCATCTGTCTATTAGAGACAGAAAGATGCAAAGGGAGCTTACCTTGGTGGCAATCTCATCCATATCCCAGATGAGCCCCCATCTGACACCTGTTTGGTGGAAGTTGGGTTTGTGCCTCCCCAGAGATGAAGAATGAAAGAAGGGACACCAAGGCAAGCGTAGCAGATTTTATTTTAAGAAAACAACAGAAAGCAAAAGGTGAGGAAAAAAGAACAGAGCAGGAGAAGAGGACAAAGCCAAAGAGGTGGGGCTCGCCCTTTTTATAGTCTCATAACCATTATTCTTCCTCCCTGGGGCCTAGGAGCCAGGGCACAGAAGTTCTAGCAAGATCCAGTCTTTGGCCCATCTGCCCCCCACCTCCCCAGCATCTTTATCAGCAGAAGGAATGCAGTGCCTTTGTTAGCAGAAGGGAGTGTCCTTGCAGACCCTGCTTACTAGTGTTGGGGATGTCAACTTGATATGCATATTTGTTCTTTAGGAGCAACAGATGCTCTTAGTTCTCTTAAAAAAAAAAAAAAACTGGTTTCCTCTTGATTGACCCAAAATTCCAACTACACTTTTTCTCCTGACTCAACTCTAGATCGAGATTAGAGCAGACTGTAAGCAAAACTGTATGAAAATGTCATTAACTGCCAATAGTCTCTAGTTCCCTTTACTATATTCTGCCTTAATCCACCTCCTCTTGGGCAAGGTTCACCTGTCCGCCAGAGTGCGGGCGGGCCAGGGAAGTAGCTTTAGACCTCAGTTGGGCAGTGACTTTATGGTCTGGAGTGGGCAGGGGAAATTTGGGGTCTCCTATCCCTCGGGGATTGGCTGGCAACTCCATCAATCATCATGGGGGAATTGGCGAGAAGCCATTGGGGTTTATCTGCCAATGCCTGATTGGTTGTTCCTACAAGGAGGGATGCCTGATGCCCTGCCCCCATCCAGCCAAGGAAACGGACCTAACACTCCCCAAATCCTGGAGGAATTATCATCAGACAGCGCTGCGTTTCTCCCACACACACCCAGGACCCCAGGACTCCTTGGCCTTTTAAGTGTGTCCCACCAGGCACAAAAGGCACTGGGGAAGGGGGAGTTGGTGGCCAAGAATTTGGCCAGACCGCTGGGTGAGTCCAGACTTTGCCACCCACTAACTGTAACCTTGGGAGTCATTTAATACAGGTTGAGCATCACTAGCCAAAAAATCCAAACCCAAAATGCTCCAAAACCCAAAATTCTCTGACAGTTGACATGATACCACAAGTGGAAAATTCTACACCTGGCCTCATGTCTGTGTCAAAACACAGACACAATAAAAATTTGTATGGAAATGATCTTTCGGCTCTGCACATGAAGTAGATACGCACATAAATGAATTTTTCATGTTTAGACTTGAGTCCTATTCCAAAGACATCTCATTAGGTATATGCAATTCAGATTTTTAAGATTTTTTTCAAAATCTGAAAAAATTCCCCAATCCAGAACTGTTAGGGTCCCAAGCATTTCAGATAAGGAAACTCAACCTATATTGCTAAGCCTTAGACTCCTACAAAATGGAAATACTACCCATTTTGGAGTGTAGCTATAAACAGTACTTAAAACTGGTAATGAAAGTACCTAGCCTCCTGCCAGGAAATTAATAGGACCTCAGTAGATATATTCCTTTCAAATTCCCTTCTAAAGGGCTAAGGAAAATACTAATCTTCCCTGTCTGTCTGCCTGCCGTGACCTTTGCACATCCTTGATAGAAGATCTAAAGAATGTTGACTTCTCAGTGGGTTTGGCTCACTCATGAGAACGCAAAGACATTCTCTTGTCTCAAGGCTATCACTCTCTCCCTTAGGGGACTGACTCTTGATGGGATCACTAAGTCATGAGGTTGTTAGAAAGAAGCTTTCTTTGTTCTAACTTACATTTAGGAAGGCCCACCAGGAATAAGGCTTTGGAGTCTCACCCGTGGAGAGGACACAATTTGCTTAGGACTTCCCAGATGGGACCCTGAAAAGCTGCCCCAGGACTCCCCAGCTACATGACTCCAGGTATTGGTGTTTCTCCGATCTGGGGATGTGGTTTTTTCTCTTTCTCTCTTGCCTATTACTTCTGCTTTTGCTCTTGCTTACATGTTATTACTAAAATAAACACGATCTTCTGTAAAGATAGCGTCTTTATGGTCTATTGGATTCAACCTGCCAAATTCAGCAGCTGCACACATATGTGACCCTTTAACATTACACCTTCCCACCTATGATCAGAGCCTGTGAGATATTAATGCCAAAAGTTCTAATGAGCCAGACAAGATAGAGCACATCTGTAATCCCAGCAATTTGGGAGGCCGAGTCAGGAGGATTGCAAGTAAGTTTGCTTAGGACCTTGCTTAGGACTTGCTGAGATTGGCATCAAACTTGCAATTCTCCTGCCTTGGCCTTCCAAGTCTCTGGGATTATAGGCATACACCACCACACCTGGTTCCCTTCAGGTCTCTTGATGACATCTTGGCAGATCCTTTAGTTTTCTGATTTTTTTTTTTTTTGAGACAATAGGTTTAGTCCAGTGCCATCCACTGTAAAACTTCACTTTTCATGTCCCATTGAAAGCCTCCCCCTCCCCTCAGCTCCAGCTTAACCCCTGGCCCTGGAGACCTGGGCAGCAGGGGTTCTCAAGGAAGGAAATACAGCTTCTTTTCCACCTTGTATCCTGGCTTTTGTCCCTCGGTTCGGGGGGCGGGAGGAGAAGGGAAACAGGTTTGTTCTACTTCCGTCTCCCCACTACCTCAAATGGCTGTGCTTTCCTGGAATTAGTTGTCTGCTAGCTGCTTCCCATGTGGGGTGCAAGCTCCTCCCTGGAGAGATGCTTCCCAGCACAACTTCTGGTCCCACCTTGACTTCGCCTCAGGATCTGCGCCCCATAGATTTTTACTTCTGGTGTCCTCTACCCTCCTGGGTGGGTAATCCATGCAAGCATGCAAGTTCAAGCTCAATATCCGCCAATAAAGACTGGGTAATGAGGTTTCAGTCTTGCTCTCATAGGCACACCATTTCCGGAGTGGCTCTCAGGATCATATGGCTTGGGGCTGGGTGTACAGGATATTGTCAGGAGAGAAGAGCAATGCCCTGGCACTCTTCCTGGGCCTACACCCACTCCCATCAAACACTCCTACTCCATGAACATTTCTTTGAATATCCAGTGTACTTTTATAATGGCCAGAAGTGGAAAAGAGCAGATCCAGAATAAAGTTTGCTCCCTCATTGGTTTCATGGAATTAGGTCTAATGTCTTCTGAAATTTATACCATTTGTTTCCATCGTAGGGTCTGAGGAAAAATATCTAAAATTTTGTTTTTCAGCGATAAGAGAAAAAACGCAAATCATGTTAGTAAGTTCAGACAGTTTTATAGATCACTCTTAGACACTCATGTTCCCATCCAGCCATGAGCCTCACTTCCTTCTACTATTTCCAGGCACACATAAAATATTAGTCTGCAATTGCTCCTTCTGGACTCTAAGAAACGAATGAAAGCTGACTTAAGACCTCTCTGCCAGACCACAGAATCAGTTCCTCACCAGCACCAGGTCCTTGGACCTTCCACCGACCTGGGTTTTCCCTAAGGATAAGGATACAGATCCCCTTCTGTCCTAGCTTCACTGACTCTGTCTGGGAGTTCTATTTTTCCTTCTTCCAGAATTACTCAGCATCTGACATTCTTATTCTCCCATTTTCATCTCTTTTCCCCAGTTTGTGAAATCTTTATTTAATTGGTGAAACGGGTGGTAAGTGGAGAAGGATTAAGAAAAATGATCTCTGATAGAGGAGCACATATTTCCACAAATCTATAATTTAATTCCCAAGTCCTCAGCTTTTGAAACTGAAAGCCAAATATTCAAGTATGCATTCTACAGTAATGCCATCCCTCCCCGGAAGAAATTGACGTCATCCAATGAATGAAAGAGGAGCTAGACATAGCAGGGAACACCTAAGACAAAAACCCACACTGGATAACAGGTTTCAGTATGCACTGAAAAGGGCCTAATACTGTTAGGTTGAGGACCTTGGCTCCATATATGATTAATAAGAAACAGGCTGGCAGAGTGTAATTACAATTTTCAAGTTCCTTCTAAACACGTTGAGGGTACTTTTCAGTCCCTTCAATTTATAGCCCAAATGAAAATGTCCAATTTAATTAGATATGTCCAGCATCTAAGAAGGCATGCCCAGGGAGAGGACAGTTCCCCTCCCTGTCCAGCTCCTACCAACCTTTCAACTACCCCTGCCTCTGAACACAAGTGCCAGAAAGACAAACACAATCCATATGCCAGACATTTCTCTATAGGCCATCTACTTCTGTGAAGTCAAATACACTTCTCCATGTCCCTGAAGTGGCCTACTGCCCTATCGCCACTCAGCTCTGCCTTTACGTGGAAAGCTACTTCCCTTTTCTATCCTGCACAAATACCATCTTCCTGGATGCCCGTGGGCAGGTTTAGCCACTGCCTCTATGTTCCCTGTTAGACTGTGAGCGCTCCAAGGAGAAAGATCATGTCTGGTGCCTTTTATCCCTAGTATCTTGCAACTAGACTGTGAGAACGGGTAACAATTCTTAAAGCTTTACTCTAAAGAGGAACCTAACTTCACCAATCCTGCACTCTCAGAAGCCTTATAGCATACCTAGTCTCTCATCCACACAGATGAGTATCACAAGCCTTAACTGTGCTGCAGAAAAGAATGGGGAAGTTCAACAATATGGCTTAGTGACAATCGTTGTTTAACTACGGTCATTACATGAGACTTAAAACTCTCCTAAGACACAAATGGTTTACTAAAGGTCCAAACATCTCTGCCTCTCGCTTATACACTTGTCCCACGCATTACTCTTTTATATGAACTTGGAAGCACACAAGTCTTAGATGAAATTATACTTGTAATATTTTGTTAAAGCAAGTCGTTGAGTCTTCATCTCCACTGCAAACTAGGTCAGTTGGCAACAGATAAGGGGGGGAAAGGAAATCAAGAATGGCCCTGGCTTATCCCAAGTCACTTGCCTCTGGCAATGGTATATGTGTGCCAAGAGCCCAGGTCTCCATTAAGAGAAAATAGCTACCCCCTTGCCTGCCAGATGGCCGTGATGGATTCCAAACTAAGAAAGCACCCAAGAAGTAGGGCACTTAACCCAGCTGCCTTAATACAGAGCTTAGAGTACACTTGTAAGAAAGTCAGGCCTGGGGGAAAACAATTTCCCAATTAGAATACTTAGTTCCTTTCTGATGTTAACCCAGCACCAGGTGCCTGTTTCCAAACTGTCTTGCCTTCAGGGCTTTGAGCCCAGCTTTGGACAATAAGCACATTCAAATCACATCTACATTTTAAAATAAAGTAAAAATGGGGCTGGAGCAATGGCTGAGCATTTACAGCGCTTGCCCGCATATACAAGGATGCAGGTTCCAACCCCAGCACCAGCGTATACACAACAAAGTGTCAGAGCAACGAAATCCACATGAAAAACTAAATAAATTGATTCTCTCTCCTCTCTTTCTCTCTCTCACTGTCCCTCTCTTTAAAGAAGAAAAAAAAAAGTAAAGAAAAGAAAAAGTTTAAAAAAATAAAGTAAAAATATTTTTCTTATCCTTGTTCTTCCCTTAAGCTAGTCTAGCCTTCCTTTTACACTAGTTTTCAAATATATGTCTAGCTGACTCCTCTTTCTCATTACATAGAACTATGGTTTATTTAAATCATTACTCCCAGGGGTGGCATTCGCAAGATCTAACAACTGAAATGGAATTAACTGAAACGCAGCATGCACTGAAGAGACATCAGCAGTCACACAGAGCCAGCATGACTGCACAGAGGGCACCAAGGAGCAACCCCCTCACCCACTCACCCTCTCTATGAGGTTAACCGACAAAGCACCCAGTCTAATATTAACATTGGCGCTAGTATAAGATGTTGGTGAATCTTGTTCTCCCTAATGCCCACAGTATTTTTGCAGGTCTTCAAGTTGTCCTGACATAGAATGTCTAAGGAAAGCCATCCCAACCCCATTCTCATGTGAGGTCCCCCTTGCAGTCCAAAGATCCAGGGTCACTGCTGAATCACACCATCTCTCTCCTAAGAAACTTCAGACCACTCAGCAGCCTTTGTGGGTTCAACTGTATCTTCCAAAAAGTTATGCTGAAGTCCTAACCTTTAGTACTTTAAAATGTGATTTTTTAAATCAATTTTTATTGAGTTTTTCACATGGCTTTTGTTGCTCTGACACTTAGTTGTGTACGAGGGTGCTGGGGTTTGAACCTGTGTACTTGCGCATGCTAGGCAAGCACTGTAACCTCCAAGCCACTGCTCCAGCCCCTAAAATGTGATTTTATTTGGCAATTAAAGTGGTCACAGATATAATTTGTTAAGATGAGATCATACTGAATAGGGTGGACCCCCTAATCCAATATGAACAGTTCCTTATAAGAAACAGGAGAAATAGCTCCTCAAGAAAACAGAGGTAGGGATTAGGCTGTTGCTGCCATTAGCCAAGAAACAACCGGGGCTACCAGAAGCTTCCAGAAGCAAGGAAGGATATTTCCCTCATGGTTCTTGCCAACCCCTTGATTTTGGACTTCCAGCCTCCAGAACCATGAGGGAATAAATCTGTTTTGTTAAGCACCCAGATTGCCATATTTTGTTACAACAGGCCTAGGAAATGAATCAGGAAGCCATCTTGGATCCTCTCACATGCCTTAGAGGGACTACAGAGCTCTTAGATCTCACAAGAAAAGCTGAGCCTCAGTTCTTTCTCTTTCTCTCACTTCCTCCCTGACCTATTTGTTACCTTTTCTCTGTGCAGAGTCACCTCCCGACTGTCTTGGAGCCTCATGTCCCCACCCAAAAGCTGCCTGAGGAAAGTCCTCACTTATACTTTGAGACCCAAGATTGACTTTAAAATGAAAATCTATTTCTGAATTACAAAATGACACATTTGACAGTTTTACATGAACCTCTTAGAAACACATTTCACCCCACATTAGGATACTTTAATTGAGGGAGCAAACCTTAATCCAAACGCTATAATTCTACCTTAGAAACTCAACACTTACTAACATTTTCAAAGATTTAGATCTACCTCATTTCTACTCATGCGCTATTCAACATTTCCACTATATATTTAGACATGTTCTGGGCATGATTATATAAAACACAATTTTTAAAAATTAAGCAGTAGAAGTTCTCCTGTGGTTAGATATAAGTATAATTTGGAAAATCTTATTAAAGAAAAGGTAGTTTGTGCATTTACCTTTTTTTCTTTTCCTTTTTTTTTTTTTTTTTTTTTTTTGCGGTACCGAGCATTGAACCCAGAGACATTGAACTATAACCCCTCTCCACCACCACCATCTTTTATTATTTTTTATTTTGAGGTAGGGTCTCTCTCTAAGTTGCTGAGGCTGCCCTCAAACTTGTGATCTTGTGATCCTCCTGCCTCAAGCTCCTGAGTTCTGGCGTTACAGGCATGAGCTACCGTGCCCAGGCAGTTTGTGCATTTATTAACAATATGCTAGTGCTGATCATTTTTAACTCTGCAAATATAACATATACCAATGGTCTCCAAGCTGTTTTAAGTTCTCTCCCATCAGCTAAAAAGAAAAAGGAAAACTGCATGTTCTCAAAAAATTTGAAATATATTCACATTTGTAACACATTAAAATACACTAAACTTAGAATTTTAAAGATGACACTAAAACTAAATATAAATTTTCTTTTGTTTTTACACAGACCTTTTTAAGAACTTCACTTTGAAGACCACTAGCTTACATAATAACAAATATAATAAAGGTAAAGAGTAAAATCCTGAGTGACTTGAACAATTAGTGAAGATACTTGGAGTGATTCAAGAAATATCACAGAACTGGGTCATGGGAGATCATTTTGAACCCTACTACTTATCTCTCACACTAACCCTTTCCTGCCATTATTGCACATGTTAGCACATTTCCAAAATGCAGACGTGGACAAAATGGAGACCTAACCAACAGAATATAAATACTTTCAGCCAGTGAAATATTGAAGAAAAACAAATCTTAAATTTCAGACCTATATGTATCTCTACAAGTAAGAATAATATTAAATAGTCATACATTGAAAGGAAATCCTGTGTAATAGGTAGGACTCTGGTTAGGCAGCCTGGATTGAGACGAGAGGGAAGAGTTGAGAATGTTGAGTCATTTCTTAATCTGTACATATTGTTATTATGATTTGGATGAAAGGTGTCACCGCAATGCTCATGTGTGACAATGAGAAGGCTGAAGAGAAATGATTGGGTTATAGGAGCCTTATCCCAAGCAGTGAGTTAATACCCTGGATTATTTGGTAACTGTATGCTGGTAGGGTGCAGCCGGAGGGTATGGGTCATTGAGGTCATGTCTTGGGGTATATATTTTGTATCTGGCGTGGAGTCTCTCTCTTTGCTCCCTGGAGTCACACCCTCTGTCATGATGTCCTGCCTTACCTTGAGCCCCAAGGAATGGAGCTGGCCTTCTGTGGACTAAGACCTCTAAAACTGTGAGCCCCAAAGAAACTTTTCCCTCTAAAATTGTTCTTGTCAGGTCTTTTAGTCACAGCAATGAAAAAGCTGACTAAAATGCATATAAAGGGTTCATGGATTTATGCATACACCAAGCAAAGTCAGTGTAAATGTCACAGGGTTATCGGGCAGTCCACAATCACACATGATGGGCTTCAGTCATTTTTAAATCTATACCTACCAATAATGGATTCCCATGTTTAGAATATGCCACACAAAGCCTTTGTGAATGTCTCTGTGCACATGTTTCTGGATTTGATATGGATCTTTTCCAGATACCAGTAAGACCACTAAATAGGCCCTTACATGACAGTTTTCATGCTGGAACTATAAGCATTGCAGCTCTCATACATGGAGCACTTGATAAGTAGCTCACAAACTTTTTCTCACCCAGTTTCCCAGGTTCGTGTTTCCTCATGTCCAAACAATGATTGTAATAACTGCCCCCACTGCATGGTTACTGTGGTCAAATAACTCAACCTATACTGTGCAGGAGTTAGATGCCAGAGACAAGATTTCAAGCAAGGCAGTCCAACTTCAGTGGGCTTTACCACTCCTATACTCTCGAGAATAAAGACCTCATCAGAGAGATGACAATAATTTGCTTTTTTTGTTTGTTTGATTTTTTAGTAATCCTAGTTACTCCATTAAATCTTCTTTCCTACTGGGCAAATCAAATGGGGGGGAACCAAGCAATTAGTCACCCCTATTGTTGCTCTTTTTTTTCATTAGCAACCTCAGCTGTTCATTATTGGAGATTGAAAGCACCCAGTAAATCACATTCTCTGCTCCACCAGAATTTGGAATTTACTGGGAGAAACAGGAATAAAGAAGATGGACAGCATCTTAACACCTCTATTATTAATGAAGACTATGTTGAAGGTGACCATTTTGCCCCCAGAAAGCTGTAAAACCGTCCCCAAAAGTTCATCAATTAAAATTTTTCTCAACATCATTCTTCATCCAAAGTAAAAAATTCATGACCTGTATTCAAATTTCCAATGCAAATGATTCCAATCACATTCCCCAAAATATCAACAGTTCTGCAAAAAGCAAGAATAACATCATAAAAACACTCTGATGATAAAATGTGAAGCATCCCATACATACATTTAAGCCTACTCACTGAACTTTCTAGGGAAAATTAAAATAAAAAATTTAAGTCTTCAAATAAGAAAACTCAAAAGGGTTTTTAAAGTCTAAAACCAAATTCACTTTCTTTATATATTAAACATTCAAAGAAACCCTATAAAACTTTTCTTTCCAACAATATACCTGACTAGGTATTCTGAAACTCTTCCCTAATAAAGGATACTGAATAATGCTGAAAAAATACACAAAGCCTAGCAGCTGAACTAGCAAGAGAATAACAAAAGACCTTCCAAGTCAAAAGTTACTTTAAAAAAAAAAAAATTAGCAAGGGCTGGAGCAGTGGCTCAGTGGTTCAAGGGCTTGCCTGGCATGTGCAAGGACCTAGGTTCATACTCCAGCATCACATACACAATGAAGTAATGGAGCAACAAAGGCCTCTCTTTCTCGCTCATTCTCTTCCTCTCTCTCTTTTTAAAATAAATAAATAAATAATTATAAATATTTTAAAAATCAGCAAACTGACTAAACGTTGAAGCCAACAGCGGCCCCCAGGGGTACAGTGACCTCTAGTAGCCTAGAATTGAGTTTTCAATGAATCACAAGCAACAAAGCTGCCCTAAAGAAGTCTGAATGCCACATTCCTCCTGATAAAGTCCCTAATATGCTCAGAGAAAGAATAAACAATAGCCCTATAGAGATAAACCATGAGGAAATTTGCCTCTTAGTTATGAATCAAGAAGAAGAAAGAGTATCCTTTGAGAATTTATGTCCATAAACTGTTCAGCAGTTGAGGCCTGGACTGGAATTTATAGTATGCATGTGGTCAAAAAAAGCCTCCAAGTTGAAATTTTCGTATAAAGTAGTCCCAGGTTGGTACTGACAGGAGCAACATAGAAGAATCAAATATAAATTCAGCCTGAAGGAAGGCAGCATGATTTAGTCCTCAAAGAATTTCTATAGATAGAGGTTTTCAAGAGCATGAGCTCATACTGAAAACATCATTTTAAAGTAGAACGAAAATAAAACCAAGAAAATAATATGGCTGAGAGTTGACAGAAAATAAAACTAACTATAAAATTTTACTCATTCTATCATTAATACAAGTACTGGAATTAACAGATATAAAATACAAATGATGTTAAATATGTTTAATAGAATGAAAAAATTTGAAATTAGAGCAAAAAAAAAGAGTTCAGGCAGCTTTGGAAAAAATTTAAATTTTAAAAATTAAAAACATATTCCAAATTAGAGATTCATGATTGAACATAGGCCCATTAGGTTAAACATAAGCTAAAGGGAACAGTAGTACAGTAGAGGACCTGAGGAATTTTATCCATAATGAAACACAGAAGGACAAGGAGATGTAAAATATGAGAGGCTGAAAGATGGAGGATAGCGTGAAGTCTAACTCAATGCTTGCCAAATTTTATCGTGCATAGGAATCTCCGGAGATCTTGTTAAAGAGCAGATTCTGAAATTCTGATTTCTGACAAAGTCAATATCCCTAGTTCACAGGCCATACTTTGAAAAACAAAGGTCTAATAAATATCTAATCAGAGATCCAGAAGAAGGCAGGGGAATGGAGGACACACAAAATTCATAAAATAAAAATGTATCAAGCATTAGCCTAGAATTTATCAAAATTGAAGAAAAACGTAACTATTTAGAATCAAAGGGGTCAATGATTAGCAAATAAGATTTAAAAGTTCATAACAATAAATCCATTATTATTTAAATTCATGAAGAATAAGGAAAGTTTTACTCAGGCACACTGTAGTGAAATTACAGAAAACCAAAGAAAAAGAGATCTTAGAAACCGACACGTTACTGAAAGAGAAGTGACAGACTTCTCAGAGGAACCTGTGACAACAGAAGACGGCGGAACACATTCTCAAAGGGCTCAGAGAAACTGTCACCCTGAATATTTATATATGACAAACGATAAAAGCATTTCTGACAAATGAGATTGTTACCAACAAAACTGAAGACTGTACCTCCGGAAAAAGAAAAATTATTTCAGAAAACCAGAGATATGACACAAAAGTATTGAGCAAAGAAATTTTTATACAGGTGAGAAAATATTAGCAAACTGACTTACTCAAATGCTAAAGGTAAAGCCTGATTTATTGAGATTTTAAAAAGTGGGGATAACTAAAAATAATGCAAAAAATAATATGTAAGTTTAAAAGTGCATATTGAAAGACCTTTGGCAATCAGTCAAATGTTAGAAATAAAGCATATAATCTCCTAATTAGCATAGGAGGCAGAGTGAAAATAGAATAGTTGATTTACAAAATAAGAAAGGGTAGAGAAAGAATGAATAGCAGACAAATAGAAAGCACAAAATTAGCTGGGCATAGTGGTGCACACCTGTAATCACAGCAGCCTGGGAGGCTGAGGCAGGAGGATCACAAGTTCAAAGCCAGCCTCAGCAACTTAGCAAGGCCCTGAGGAACTTAGCAAGGCCCTGTCTCAAATCAAAAAATAAAAAGGGCTGGTGGTTAAGCACTCCGGGGTTCAATCCCTAGAACCAATAAAAAAAGCAGAAAAGAAAGAAAGAAACCACAGATTTAGATGATAGAAATAAATCAAAGCAGAAAAGTTATCCCAATTAATCCAGATTAAACACCCTAGTTAAAACCAAGGATCATCAGATTGTCTGCAAAATAATATCTCCTCATATGCATTTAACTGAAGGCATACACAAAATATAAGAGAAACAAGCTATGGGGGGAAAAAAGAATGAAAATATATAATGTTAAGCCAGTGGCAGTGGCACACACCTCTAATCCCTGAAGCTTGAAAGGCTGACAGGAAGATTGCAAGTTTGAGGTCAGCCTTAACAACTTAACAAGACCCTGTCTCAACATATAAAATAAAAAGGGCTGGGGATGTAGCTCAGTGGTAAAATGCCTCTGGATTCAGTCTCCAGTAAGAGAGAAGCAGGGGAGGAAGGAAATACAAAGAAGAAAATATATAAAATTAAAATTGATACAACAGGGGCTGGAGAGGTGACTCAAAGATAGAAGGCTTGCCTGGCAGGCACAAGGACCCAGGTTTGATCCCCAGCACCACATTCACACTAAGTGGAGAAAAACAAAAACAAAAACAAAAACTAGATGATAAAAAGTTTAAATTAACTCTCTCTCTCTTTAAAAAAAATTTTTAATATAACTGAAAACAGAAGTTAATACACAGTGTAGTGGCAAATTTTAGAACCCATTTCTCAGCAATCAATAAATCAAGTAAACAGACAAAAAAAAAAAAAACAGTAGGCTTGCAGAAAAATTGCAATACCTGCCAGGCACAGTGTCATATACCTGACCCAGTGAGTTGGGAGCCTGAGGCAGGAGAATCTCAAGGTCCAGTCCAGTTTTAGCATTAGCAAGGCCCTAAACAACTTAGTGAGACCCGGTCTCAAAACTGAAAAAAAAAAAAAATTGAAAGGGGATTGGGAATATAGCTCAGTGGTAAAGTGCCCTGGGGTTCCATCCCCAGTATGAAAGAAAAAGAGAAAGAAAGAAAGAGAGGGAAGGGGATTTGAAATATACAATAAGCAAGTTTGGCATAAAAAATATACAAGTTGAATATCCCTAATCCAAATTTCCAAAATCTGAAACATTTTTGAGTACAGAAATGATACCACAGTGGAAATTTTCACACCATGAAATTTTGTTTCATGCACAAAAGAATGTAAAGCATTATATAAAATTACCTTCAGTATGTGTTTATAAGATGTATATGAAGCATAAATGAGTTTCATGTTTAGACTTGGATCACATCTCCAAGATGTCTCCCTATGTATATGCGAATATCATAAAATCTGAAAAACTCCAAAACCCAAAATACTTCTAGTCCCAAGCATTTCAGATAAAGAATACTTAACCTGTATAAAATTGCCACCAACAATCCAAAAACACACATTCTTTTTTAAGCATTACTGAAAACTAACCATGTACTAGATCAGGCATGCTTGGACAAATTTCCAAGATTCAGCACGTATTTTCTGATTTCAGTATGTCAAAGTATAATTTTCAAAAAATTAAAAAACATGACTCACAATAATATAAAATGAACATGTGCTGAAAAGATAACTTGTAAAATGGTGAAGTTAGTTCTAAAAGCATTTGAGAATGCCAGTATTTATAAGCATTTTTTGAAAAAAGTGTTCCAATAAAATATCTGGATTAGATTTAAAAGCACATTAATAATCTATAGGACAAAAAAACATAATTTGCACATTGTCTTCTCCACTGCATAGAATTCTACAAATTAACATGTAACTTCACAAAACTGGGCCTTTGCTCAAGAATGAACAGCTGGTTAAATGAAGGAGCATTCCTCTAGATAGTTAAATAATCCCTGGCCAGTCAAACAATGCCCCAAAATGATACAGAAAGAATACACTGCCCTCCCTTTGCCTTATTCTAAGTTTCAGATAATTTTCCTTAACATGTGTCAGCTTTGTTGGTTTATATGGAATTTCTTCTAAGCAAGGGGACTCAGAATAGTGGGAGTAAAATTATACCCTTCAGTGGAAAAGAAAAAGCCCTCAGTTCTTCTGTGGTATTGGCAGAGCTATATTTTAAGACACTTTCAAAAAAGCTCTTTTTTGGTGGGTCCCATTTGCTAAGAAGGTTGCACTGCTCCCAAAACCACACCCTCATTGCAGCCTCAGCCCACTGACCCAAGTTCTCCTTGTATCTAGAGCCAGCCCTGCTTTAATTAAAGGGTTGCCAATACTTCCATCCTTTTTTATCATAGGTTTTTATATCTCTTGTGGCAGCCTGCCTGGACAGACTAGATTATCTCCCCCAGGTGCCAGTTATTGCTTTCGCAAATGCACTGCTGAGAAAGTTTCATAAGTGTTGAGGGCTATGCCGCAGTCTTGTTTTTCCCTGAAGCCCTGTTATTTCAGTGCATGACATTTATGGTATGCAAGGTTTCCAGGAACATATATACCACATTATGGCAGAAACTTCTTGGTTTCCTAAGGTGTTTGAAATGGCAGGAGACATTGTTTAGATTGTGGCAAATTTTGTGGCACATAAGGGATGTACCTAACAGATTAATTGGTAGACATTGTAAATAAATTTGTCAAATATTACAGAAAAAAATTGATAGTAGTGTTGTGGTATGTGAAGAATATTTAGGAATGCAACTTGGAAGAGATTTGCCAACTTTTTATTTTGAGTTTAAGTTTCAAGTCATTTATGAACATCTCTCCAGAGGGAGCTATTGCAAAGAGAGACAGCAACCTTATTATTCATATCCTCGTTTTAAATCTTCATTTAAAACTATCCTATTCATAAATGCTTTAGTGGACAAAAAGTGAATCCTGATATTCACAGATCATTACCCATTGCCATTAAATCGTAAATATCATTGAATCTACGTGCTAAACTCATGTTTTTAAACTGTTGAATGTGAGGAAGAACAATCGACTCATACCCAGCGATTGCTCCCTTAGAGGTGGTGTTTGCATGGGGCCATATATTAACATGTTGCTGTTCCCACTGTTAATTTACAAGTGAAAACAGACTCTTTCTAATGAAAGAAAATGCTTGTTAGATAGATTTGACACTTAAGGCTGGCTTTGTCCTTTAAGTTATACGGCAGGCATTTTTCAAAAATTGAATGAGCTCACTGTGTAGTATGTGGCAAGACCTTGACAAAAACGCATTTAGAGCATGTTATCAAAAATTTTGTTCATTAGTATTAACAATATTTATAATTTCCCAAATATGTCTGTGTATATTGGGTTCACCAGAGTTAAAAGAAAATCAGGTGTAATTTAGAGTCTTTTGATAAATCTTAGTAGAGATTTTTTTTTAAGAGAGAGGGGCAGTGAGAGAGAGAGAGATTGAGAATCAACTTTTATTTTTAGTTTTTCATGTGGCTTTCATGACTCCGACTTCACTATGTCCGTGGTACTGGGGTTCAAATCCTTGTCCTCCCGCATACCAGGCAAGCACCATAACTACTGAGCCACCACTCCTGCCCCCAGTAGAGTTTTTTTTTTTTAATCGCTTCATAGGAATTTAGGAAGTGAATGATCCAACGATTGGATTTGACATACTTTTGCAAATCTTATGGTTTCCAAGTCTTTGCTTTCAACAAAATTATAAATATTAACAAAAAAGCCACATGATCATCTCAATTAATGCAAAAAAGATCACTTAATAAAATACAATACCTGCCCATGATATTTTTTAAAATGCTCAATATACTAGGACTAGTAGGGAACTTTCTCAACCCAATAAGATGGATCTGTGAAAAATCTACAGTTTATTATTATATGTAGAATTGAAAGACTGAACACTTTCTCCTTAATATTAGGAAAAAGAAAAAGTGTCTGCTCTCAAGACTTCTATTCATATTGGTAAGGAAGATGTAAAAATATACCTTATATATAGAAAATCCTAAGGAACCCATTTGAAAAACAATTCAAGCTAGTAAGTTGAAAAAGTTTACAAAATACAAGATGAATATACAAAAATCAGTTGCATACACCAGCAATGAAACTAAGAAAGCAATTTCATTTAAAAAATCGTTAAAAATAATAAAATACTTGGGATAAATTTAACAGCATCAAGAACTAGAAAACATTGTTGAAAGAAATTAAGAAGTCCTAACAAATAGAAAGATATTTCTTGTTCATGGATTGGAAGACTTAATACTGTAAAATTGTAATATTCCCCAAACTGATATGCATATTCTCATCAAGATCACACCAGGCCCCATTCCAGAAATTATATGCTGATCCTGGAATTCACATGGGAATCTAAGGGAAATAGAACGGATGAAGACATCTTTTTAAAATGATAGACAACTCATACATCTTAATTTTAAAATATACTACCAAGTCACAACAATCAAGGCAGTATAATACTAGCATAGGAAAAGACATAGATTGATGAAACAGAATGAAGAGTCCAAAAATAAACCCTTCTGTAATACTCAATGAATTTTCTTCAAGGGCTCCCAGACAATTCAATAGGAAAAGTCCTTTGACCAAATGGTACTGCATAACTGAATATTCACAAACAAAAACATGAAGTTAGACCCACAACTTCATACCATATATGAAAATTAGTTCATTAAAAGCTTAATAGCAAATATTAAAATTATAAAGCTCTTAGGGGAAAGCATAGGAGTAAATTTTCATGACCTTGGATTCAGTAATGGATTTTTATAGATGTCACTAAAATCATGAACAACAAAGGGGAAAATAGATAAATAATATCATTAAAATTAAGAACTTTCTACTGTGAAAGATATCATCTATGAGGTGAATAGACAATTCACAAAATGGACAGGGGAATATTTGCAAATCATAGATAGTTTAAGAATACGTAAGGAGGGCTGGAGCAATGGCTCAGCGGTTACAGCACTTGCCTGGCAGAAGCTAGTACGCGAATTCAAACCCCAGCACCACGTACACAGTGAAGTCTCAAGGCAACGAAATACATGTGAAAAACTGCATAAAAAATTGACTCTCTATTTCTCTCTCTGTCTCACTGTCCCTTTCTCTTAAAAAAAAATACATAAGGAACTCTTATAATGTAATAATAAAAAATACATGACCCAATTAAAAAAGTAGACAAAATAGCTGAACAGACGTTTTTCAAATAGGATATATATAAATGCTCAATAAACACATGAAGACTTTCAAAACTATTTTTCATTAATAAAATGCCAATCAAAACTGCAAGGAGATAGTATTTCTCATCTCTTAGGAAGGCTATGAACAAAAAGACACATCATAACAAGTGCTGGTAGGAATGTGGAGAAATCAGAACCCTCACATGTTTCTGGTGGGAATATAAAATGCTATACCTACTTTGGAAAACAGTTTGGTATTTCTCAAACAATTACATTTATTTAGTGTATTACCTGGCAATTCTCCTAGGTATATATCCAAGAGAACTGAAAACATATTCCCCTACAAAAACTTGGATCAAATGTTCATAACAGCATTATTTATTTCTAAAAAAAATTAGAAATAATTCAATGTTCATCAACTGATGAATGAATAAACAAAAATAATACATCCAGAGGCTGGAGCAGTGGCTCTGCAGATATGGTGCTTGTCCAACATGTGAAAGTACACGGGTTCAAACCCCAGCACCCACATACACAACTAAGTGTTGGAGCAATGAAAGCCATGTGAAAAACTCAATAAAAATTGATTCTCTCTCTCTCTCTCACTGTACTTCTCTCTTAAAAAAAAAAGGTAATATATCTGTACATTGAAATATTATTCAGCAATAAAAAGGAAAGAATTGACACATGCTAAAACATGAATCTCAAAAACATGCTTAACAAGGAAGCCAGACCTTAAAGATTGCATATTTTATGATTCATTTATGGGCACAAATGAAACATCTGTAGAAACAAAAGCAGATCCCTGGTTGTTAGGGGTGGGAGTAAATGATGATCAACTGCAAACAGGCAAGAGGGGTGATGTAAATGTTCTAAAACTGGATTGAGCTGATGATTGCACAACTCAGTAAATATCCTAAAAACTTAGAATGGATGAACTTCACGCTGTAAATGAAAATAGAGCTCAATAAAGTTATTTTAAAATAGATAGAAAAAAGACAGCTCTCTAGGCTTAAAATAACATTTTTCTCCTTGCCATTAATCAAATGGTTATTATTTTTCTGTCATTTTCTAGACATTTCCTATTAGACAGATGCTGGGTATTTCACTCATGCTGTTAGAAGCCTACATAATTCCCTCAACCCTATGAAGCAGATGTTGCTTCACCTCGTTTTCAAAGAAACACACTGAGAGGTAGAGCTTAAGTAACCTACCCAGGATCGGATATCGTAAATAACGGAGCTGGAATTCAAACCCAGATCTGTCTGACTCCAAACCCCTAAGCCACACTGCTGTGTTGCTAAAGGATAAAGAGTGTCCATAAGTTTTTCTAGTTAGAGAAAGGAGAATCATTGCCCCACAACAAAGCCCTCAGTATCAAAACACCACATTCTCTCTGTAAAGCCAGTCCTAGAGTATTTCAAAACCCTTGTTGCTGACATAAACGGAGACAGGACAAACAACTTGAAGACAGACACTCAAGGTCAATCCACCCTCTCTAGCCAAGACTTCCAATTGGTTCCATTGGTCCCAGAGCAGATAAAGTGGGAACCTCATTTAATGAACACACACAAGGCTCCCAAAAAAGTCTTATAAATGCAAATTCTCAGGTTCTGTGCCCAAATTCCAACTGGGCCTCAGAATCTATATTTTTTTTAACAAGTATAGAAAAATTTTAGAATCATAGGTTGCAAAAATAAGTGCACCTGGGTCTTAATACCATCTTTGACCATTAACTGGTTGTAACATCTTGGCAATCTGGCATCTCTGGGCCTCAGTTTCTTGTCTGAAAAAGGATGTTGAGAGTAACTATTTCTTGAAATTGTTATACTTGTGTAATGATTAGACACTTCGAGAAAACAATCAACAAGCAGGAGCTTCTGTGTGTGTGTGTGTGTGTGTGTGTGTGTGTGTGTGTGTTTCCTAGAGAGTCTGAAAAGGAAGGAATCTTGCCAGTAGTCCAGACTGACCGCTTTTTCTCAGAATGGGGTCAGCAGCCAACACGCTGCTGAGTCAGATGAAATCAACCTAACAAAAGAAGCAGCAGAGTAGCCAGAACCTTAGGCTCTGCTGCCTTATGGCCCTTGTAAGAGATTTCAGTTTCGGAGCTGAACTCTATTAACTCACTGTTGGGACCTTCAAAAATGATTCTGAGAAAAACAGGTAAGAAATCAAGGGGAGAAACCATGAAGCAAAGATGACACCTACTGGCAGAATGAGGCCCTTAGCAAATGGTCTTCCTCCCCTTCCTCAGGAGCCTTAACCTGGATTCATCTGGAAGCATCAAACTGTTGCCCTCCTACACACTAAAGGCTGTTGGCAAGAAAATAATCACAGCTGCGGACAATGGTTCATATGAATCTTTTTCTACTAATATTATTTATAAAAGTGAAATATTGAAAGAGTATGCAACATGGGAAATGAATTGAATTAATTTCAGTACACTCATACAATGGACTATCAAGCAGCTCTTAAAAGCTATGCTTTGGAATCATTTTAATAACTTTAAAAATATTTGAAATAAGTACAGAAAGCAGGTGATATGGCAAAATATGAATAGGATAATGACTAAGTAAAAGTGATGTGTGTACATGCTCGTAGAAAAATCCAAAATGAAGTGTAAAAAATGTTCATATATATTTTTATATTTTTAAACTTTACTTCAATAATCGTCTGTTACTTTAGGAAATAGAAAGCAAAGGACTAAATATTAAATTTTCAAAAAAATTTTTCAATGACATTTTAAAAGCGAATAGGAGCCACAAACATGCAGAGAAAGAATAGTGGTGAAGAACAGAGGTGGACAGTTAAGACTAAGATTTCAGGAACGTTGAGAGAGGTTGGAGAAGCAGAGTCTGGTCCTCATGATGGTGTTACCAGCATCAGATCAGATCCCAAGTTGCAGGACAAAGGGAACAAAAGAAAAAAAAGGCTACATTATCTCTTTAATATTTTTTAGTTCAGCATGTTCTTATATATTAAAGGTATTCATTGTTATACATTCATGTATGCATACATAATGATAATGTAACTTGAGCCCAATCCATATCTAGTATCTCCACTTCATCCACTACCCACATTCTTTTCTCCAATGTAATTCCCCCTACTATATATATAAATGTCCATATACGTACATATTACTTTTGGAATTTTCAAGATTTAAATACCTGTTTGAGTATTATTTGGCTTCTGGGGGGAAGTCAAGTGTACCATACAGAATTAAAACCTTACTTTTTCCCTCCCTCATGACCTTCCCTGTCTCCTTTCCCCACTCTCTCTGCTCCACATAGCTATAGTTCCCCCAGCTTATGCATTGCTTTGAATTTGGTATGTATAGTAAATAAACTTACCCAACGTATATCCTATCCTTAGTTTTACTCTAGCTTATGCAAATGAGGGAAAACATTTGACCTTTCAGTCTCTGGTTTTGGCTTATTTTTTCTCAGCATGATTTTTTTTTCCATTTTCATCCATTTACCTGCAAAAGTCATGATATAGTTCCTTCCAATGGCTGAGTGGAACTCCACCGCATATATATGCCACAGGTTTTAGATCCATTCATCCAGTGCAGGGCATCTGGGTGGATACTATAATTTAGCTATTTATAAATTGAGCTTCTATAAACACTGATATAGCTGTGTCTTTGTAATATGCGGATTCTAGCTCTTCTGGGAAAATACCCAGGAGTAGGATAGCTGGGTTGAACAGTTTCTAAGAAGTAAAGTTTTTTACTTTCCCTGGCCTGATCATCAGACGTCTGTCTCCCCCTTTGTGTTACCTATGAATGATTTTCTTACACAAATAATTGTGATTAAAAGATCTGCCCCACTGGGTAGATGCATACAACTCTTGTCTCTTCAATGGAATGTCTGATTGATGCACCTCTTGATCCCATCGTGTTTGGCAAAGCCTTTGGCTCTATCACACACCAACTCTGTGACCAAAGGAAAATCACCTGACTTCTCCAAGCTTTATTCTTCTCTTTGGTGAAGATGACAACAGCCACCCAACTGACCTCCCACAGTTGCCAGCTGTACATGAGATCATATGCTTTGAATGTAATCCCCTGAAAAATCCCATGCAAGGTCACATAGTCAGCATCCTTCTTGGGTGACTAGGTGATGGACACCTCGTAGGCGTTTTCTTAGATGATAGCTCATTTAATCATCACAAAAACCTATGAATTAGTATAATCCCCATTTTACACATGAGGAAGCTACTATAACTGGCTCAAATTGACTGTGTTTTACGTTGCAGAGCTAGGATTTGAATTCAGTTCTATCCCCAAAGGCAGTACTAGTATAGTATCTTGGAAGTCAAAGTGACTGTATAAATCACTAGATCGAACCCAAGTAGTTTGCAGACAAGGACATCAAGGCCGAGAAAGGGGACATGATTCACCCATGACACCACAAACTTCACTTCACAAGATACTAAGATCCCCTTGCAATCTTCTAGCGATGTGGTTCCCTATTCCCAGAGAGTGGGCTGGGGTTTCTGTTCTCATTTAGCACCACTTTTCTAGTGCTGGTAACCAAATCTTGGAGTCCACCCTGTTATTAAATGACCAAATTACATCTTCTGAACTGTACCAAGTGAACCTTTGAGCTTCTGAGGAAAAGTTAACTTCAACAGTTTCTACCCACCACTACCAAAGCTGATGGGCGGGAGCAGAAGAGGGGTACGGAAAGGCCACTAGTAAGAGGGATCCAAGATCACCAGATGAGCTGAGCCCTGGATACAAGATGATGCTCCCACAAATTTAGGACTCTTGAGGGAAAGGGGATACTCCTCACCATTCCATTATCCATGTCCATAAGGCAAATTTATTGTCAGAAGCACCAAGCTGGAGAAGTCAATAAGAGACAGAGTTATTGTATCTGGAGTCAAAGGTTCTGAGACCAGAAGCAGAAAAGCAAAGCCATGTCTGAGCATCCCTGTAGACTGTGGTTTTGAAATACTGAGGTGATCTGCTCTTCATCAATACATAATTCCACTTCTCTAGTGCCAAGCCTTGACCTATGAGCAGTAGTTTATATCCCACCAACATTGTAAAATCCTCTCCAGCACTTAAAACTGTTTGTGTTCTTGATGGCTACCATTCTGACTGGTTTGAGATGAAATATCAGGATAGATTTTAATTTGCAGTTCCATAATTGATAATGATGTTGAACATTTTTTCATATATTTGTTGGCAATTTGTATTTCTTCTGTTTTGTTCATTTGTCTATTTATTTATTGTGGGCTTTGTATTAAGTTTTTTGAGTTTCTTAAGTATTCTGGGTATTAATTCTCTGTCAGAAGCGGACAGAGATTTTCTCCCATTTTGTATGTTCTCTCTTCACATTCTTGTTTCCTTTGCTTTGCAGAAGCTTCTGAATTTAATGCCATCTTACTTATTACCTCTTATCATTATTTCCTGAGCATTAGGGGACCTAATAAGAAAGTCATTGCCTATGCCTGTATGTTGGAGTGTTAATGCTAAATTTTCTTCCAGGAGTTGCATAGTTTCTGGTCTAATTCCTAGGTCTTTGATCCATTTTGAGTTGATTTTTGTGTGGGGTGAGATATAAGGGTCCGGTTTCATTCTTCCACATGTGGATAACCAGTTTTCCCTCCACCATTTGTTTAAAAGGCTATTTTTCTCCAGTGTATGTTTTTGGCATCATTGTCAAGGATCAGATGACTGTATTTGACTGAGTTTATCTCTGTGCCTTCTATTCTGTATCATTGGTCTGTGCATCTGCTTATATACCAAAACCATGCAGTTTTTCTTACTATAGCTCTGTAGTATAATTTGAAACCAAGTATTGTGATGCCTAGGTATTGTGATGCCATTAGCATTTCTTTTATGACTTAGAATTGCTTTGAATATTTTGCATTTTTAATTCTTTCAAATAAATTATAGGACTGTTTTTTCTAGTTCTGTGAAGAATGTCATTGGTATTTTGGCGGGGATTGTATTGAATCTGTGTATTGCTTTTGATAGTATGGCTATTTTAAGAATATTAACTCTGCCTATCCATGAACATGGGAGATCTTCTCATCTTCTAAGGTCTTCAATTTCTTTCTTCAATGTTCACTGTAGAGGTCTTTCAGCTCTTTGGTTAGATTTATACCTACGTATTTTATTTTTAAGCTATTGTGAATGCAATTGTTTTCCTAAATTCAGCGGATTTATTATTGGTATATAGGAAAGATTTTTATTTTTGTATGTTAATTTTATAACCTTCTACTTTGCTGAATTTATTAGCGCTTTAGCAGTCTTTTGGTGGAGCTTTTTGGGTCTTCTAAGTATAGGACCGTATTATCTGCAGACAGTGAAAATTTTTACTTCTTCCTTTCCTATTTTTATCCCTTTTATTTACTTTTCTTATCTAATTGCTCCAGCTAGAATTTTTAGTACTATTTTAACTAGTGAAAGTGAACATCTCTTTTTTTTTTTTTAGAAAGAGGGGACAGTGAGAGAGAGAGAGAGAGAAGAAAGAAAGAAGCAATTTTTATTTAGTTTTTCACATGATTTTCATTCCTCAGACTCTTCGTTGTGTACATGGTGCTGGGGTTTGAACTCATATACTTGTGCATGTGAGGCAAGCACCATAACCACCAAGCCACTGCTCCAGCCCCAAAAGTGAACATCTTGTCTTGTTCCAGATTTTTGTAAAAAATGGTTTTAGTTTTCCTCATTCACTTTGATGTTGTCTTTATGTTTTTCATATATAGTCTTCATGATGTTGAGGTAGGATCATTCTATTTTTTTTTAATCATGAATGGGTGCTAAATTTTGTCAACGGATCTGCCTGATACTTTTCCTTAATTCTATTTATGTGATGAATTACACTTACCGATTGCATATGTTAAACCATCCTTGCATCCCTGAGATAAAATTAACCAGGTCACAATGAAATTTTATGGTACATTAGAGGGTGATTAAAGAAAAAGTAGAACACAGAGAGATCATGAAATTATAAACAGATTTAAGGAAGATTTCATTGCAAAATTATATTTTAGCAAGGATTGGAAAAAGGTAAAGAAATTAGTCATGAAGTTATCTTAGTGGAAGCACTCTCGGCAGAGGAAACAGCCTGTGCAAATGTAGGATCAAGTCTGCAGTGTTTAACACATAGAGAAATGTCAAGTATTCCAGTATAGCAAAAGTGGAGTGAGCAATGATGAAGATTAGACAAAGACGAAATCAGAGTGGTGTCAGGGGAGAGACCACAGAGGATCAAGTAGGCCATTATAAGGTCATTGGCATTTACTCTGAATAAATTTTTAAAAATATTGCAGGATTGATTGAGAAAGAGATAATAAATTTTTATTTATTTTTTCATCTAGGCTTTGTTTCTCCGACATTTAGTTGTGTATGTGGTACTAGGGTTCAAAGCCAGGTCCTCATGCATGGCAGGCAAGCATTCCAACCACTGAGCTACCGCTCCAGCCCCCTATTGCAGGATTTTAAGTGACATAATCTGAGTTAATCGTGCTGCATTAAGTACAAATTAAAGGGGGCTGGTTTCGAAGAAAGAAGACTTAATAAAAGGGCTCTTGCAATATTTGAATCCAAAGATAATGAAGGCTTGACCTGTGTGGGAGCAATGGAGGTTGTAAAAGGGACTGAGTTCTGGATGTGATTTGAAGATAAATCTGACCTGCCTATTTCTTGACTAACTGGGTGTGGAATGTGAAAGAGAAAAGTTTAAAATGGCCCCAATGCTTTTGGCTGAGTTTCAGAAAGAATGGAGCTACAGTGAACCAAATGGAGAAAGCCAGGAGTAGAACAGGTTTGTGGGAGGAGGATCAGAGATTCAGTGGAGACATGTTAAGTTTGACCTCCTATGGAGCTGTTCCATAGACAAGTATATATGCAAGTCTAGAGGACAATTGGGAGTTCTGGGTGCTATCCTATCATTATACAGTATTATTTCAATACTTGAAATTAGATGAGGTCAGTAACAACCTAAGTGAGGTAGAGAAATGAAAAAGATCAAGAACTGAGCCCCGTGGCCCTTCAATGTTGACAAGTCTGGAGATGAAAAGGAATCAGTAAAAGGGACAGAAATGACCTCAAGTGAGCTGGGGAAGAACTAGGAAAGTAAAGAAAAACAGATTCTAACTTCAGTGGGCACACAGGACAGGAACATTCTATTCTCCAATGACTTTGTTCTTTGATTCTATGAATCAATGTAAATAAATCATATCTCTGAGTGCTTTTCCCTTTGCACCTCAGATCCAGCTATTTCAAGCCCACTTCCTTGATTACTGTATGGGTCTGATAGCAGCCAGGGTGGTAGCCCTGATATCAGAAAGACAGCTCAGATGGGCAGCCTTTCTGCAGCTCTGGTATACCCCATGTCCAGATAGAGAACTATAAATCAGAGCAGAACCCATAGACTGAGCTCATCTGGACACTATGAAAACACAGAATGACAGAATGCCCAAGCATTCTGGCTGTGGCAAACTGTCAGGGTGTCACACCGCTTGTGGGCACTCGGTTGCATGCAGAAGGCCATGGACTGAACCCAGGAAAAAGGACAGATAGACTAGGGAGCCCAGTGCATCCTACAAGTTGAGATGGTTTCGCCTCTTGACCCTATGAGGTTCCTGCCCTATGTCCTAGTTGGCTACATGTTGAAGTTGCCCTAAAGAGCAAGCAGTGTCCAACAACAGATGCCAGGAGTTCTGAGAACACAGAACTATCTTCATAAAAGCTTTAACTCTACAGTGATTATACGTTGAAATTTCCCCATACCAGGGCTTAATCCCTTGATTTAAAAACATGTTTTTAATAAGTATGCTGTCCCTCGTCCTCAGCTTCAAATGGGAGCTTGATGGAGAGCAACAAGAACAAAGGAGAGGCCACGGGGTGATGATCATGGAGAAAGCCCCCCTTCACTTCCACGCCACCTCCCAGGAAGGAAAATGGCCCAGCACAGGAAAGCAACCTCCACCCCTGCAGTTTCCCTGTTGACAGATGTAGGCGGGAGTTACAGGGATGAGTCAGAAGCTCTGTAGTGGAGGCTTGAGAGCTGCCTCTGCAAATTTCCTCAGTCCTTCCTTGCTACCAGAAGAACCAGCCTGAACCCAAAGGTCCTGTTGGCACACAGACGCCACAAGGAGAGCACGCAGCCCGATTCTGAGGGTGTGAGACTGGGTTTCTTGCTTAAAGCCTGAAAATGACTCAACTCCTTCTCCCTCTCTTTACCTCTTCTGCCAGCTTCCTCTGGTCTTTTGCTCCACACACTGCATCTCCTCCAAAAACTTTACCAGTGCTGAAAAATGTACAGTACAGTGCTTCTTCTTTCCACTTTATTTCATAGCCACCTTTAATGTCCTTTGGAAGGAAAGAGGTAAGAGGAGGCAAGAGGCAGACCCAGGGAATTCTCTGAACCTATTGAAATTTGTTGCTGTTCTGTTTTTAAGTCTAACACTTTTCTGAGGCAGCACCCTCGGAAGCTACTGGAATCTGAAGGCCAGACCCCCGGCCTTGCACTGGGAGTCTCCCTTTGCCTGGCCCTAGGGCAAGAGGTCAGGTATAGCCAGTTTATAACCCATCATATGACTGCTGAGTATGAGCCTGGATCTGTGGCTGCCTCTGCTCCCTATGTGCCTAATTCCAGTCCTGTGCATAGATTTGATCCTCGGTAGCTATCTAATCCTTTAAGATTTGTCTAACCAGAAGCCTCAATAATTGTTTCTTTTTTTATTTTAAGTAGTCATGTCCTCCATAACTTTTGGGGTACCCATCTGAATCCCCAAGTAAGTCACTTTGATTTGAAATGAAGATAAAAGATTAGCGTGATACAATTGAAAGATACTGGACTGGACAGAAATCCCCAAACCTGACATTGGTGCCCACATTGGTACCGAATCTTCACACTGTAATTTATGTAAGCTCTTTTTGTCTCTGTTTTCTCCATCTCTTCTGAAATGGAACAGGAAAAGCCTCAGTGAAGATAGATGACCTAAGGACTGGACTTGGGTAGGTTAGAAGCCCAAAGCAACCAGTAGACCCAAGAGCAGAAGACAAGCCTGGTTCTTACAGAATACCAAAGGCCTAGACTAAGAAAACCAAATTTCTCACCAAGATCAACAGGCCAAAGCCAGGAAATACATTAGTATATCTTAGGTCGGGTGACAAAGGGGCATTAGAGCAAAGTCCTGAAGTCAAAGGACTGAAGCTGGGTCAACCTCTGAGTATTTTTATCGATCTCTGGTATGTATTAAACACATGCCGCACGCTAACAACTTGCAAGTCACT
>PVKS010020423.1:0-36840 GCA_004027875.1 Aplodontia rufa | reverse complement strand
GGGCTTGTGACCTCCGCCGCCTTGAGGGACCGTGAGGCGGACACCGGGACGCGGCAGCAGCTGGGAGATGGTGAGTGCGCGGGCCCAGGCGTCCCGGACGTGGGCGCAGGCAGGCGGGCCCAGCGAAGGCCGCCTGGGCTCCGTAGCCGGCTGGCACGGACGCGGGCGCCGCTCGGCCGAGTCCCTTCTCCCCGACTGGGTGGGGTTGCGCGGCGCCTTTAGCTGGTCCGGAAACCTGGTCTGGGTAGCGCTGCTTCCCGTCCCTAGACTGTGCAGAGATTGCGGGAACAGATGGGGGGTGTTTTCTGCCCTCTTCTGTCTCCAGGCAAGAACGGATTAACCCGAGATTCCTAAACATTTGGGAAGCAGGATCTCAATCCGAGACCTGCCCTTCATCTGCATTGTGATGTGTGTAAGTCCCCAAGTCTCCAGATGCTTCCCCACATACTGAACTCATTGGAGACGGGTATCCACAGGGACGTTGAGGTTGAAATGGAACGGAAGCCCTTTCTGATACCATTGGTATCAGATTGGTATCCAATTGATATTGGACCGTTTGTAGACATTTTTAAAAAACGAAGTAGTGAGTTAAGCATGACATGACTTCCTTTAAAAGGAATATTGCAGTAAAGGGAAAGCCCCAGCTGTAGGACTGCAATCTTTTCCATGGTGCTGGGTGTTGAACCCCAGGCTTCTGCAAGTGAGGCAAGCACTCCACCGCGGAGCCGCATCCCCAGCCTAGCAAGATCTCAGGGGTTTGGTAGAAAGGCAGAAAGGCTTTTCTTGGGAGGAGCAAATGGGAGTAGACACTGGGTTGGAGGGAGGTTGAAGGGTGGCTCCTAGAAGTCACAATGGCTTCTCCTGTTCTTTGGATGACAATAAAGGAGGGATTTAGTGCTGACTGGGGTTGAGGGTGGGTCGAGGATCCCAGGCTTGGAGGAAGGAAAAACCATTAGAGACTTTGCTTGACAGCGTTTTTCTCAGTTCACTTGAGTTGATCATTTCTGAGGCAAAAAGTGGGAACTTGGAAACTGGCTTTGTCCTGAGCATCAGTGAGTGCAATGAGTAGGGTGTTGTTGGTATTAGGCTGCTTCCCCAGAACCGGAAGCATTGGGAGTTCTTTAATCACCACTAATTTCCAGGATTTCAGCAGCTGCATGAAATTCAGCCTCATCATCTGGTCTTGTCAGAGTAATTTGAGTTAGTGAGAAAGTCTGTGAGGCAGTCAGAGAAAGACAGCTTTCGGATTTTGCCTGTTGGAGAAAAAGTTGATGAATTTAAGTTTATTTGGATATATAGCAGAAATGGAGAAAAAGTTGATGAATTTCAGTTTATTTGGATGTATAGCAGAATTTGGATGTGCTGCAGTTTTTCTAAATTGCTCTTTGTCAGGAGTCTGGCACAGAGAACCTAAAACCCTTGGAGTTTCCTGAACTCCAAGAGTGCCTCTTAGTGCTTATCCTGATCCCCTTTTAGGCAGTGTCTAAATTTGTGCTCATGAGATAACTCAGGATGCCACCCTTCTATTCTTCAAAATGTGGACTATTGACCACAAGGGCAAACACCTGCTTTTTATTCATGTCTGCAGTGGAGGTAGTGATTTGCTGACACGCGCAATGCTCTAATTTGTTTCTTTTTGTCTTCTCTAATGTTAAACAGCAGCACCTTGGGATTGTATCTTTTGAGATATCCTCAAGGTGGTCTCCTGCCCACCCCTTGTCTGTGGACTCTTTGAATGTCAAAATGTTAAATGATGTTAGGATTTTTAAATTGCTGATCCAGTTTTTATAGTTGAAACAGCATGATGGGTTTTTTTTGTTTGTTTTTTTAAGAGGGGACAGTGGGGCAGGAGCTGTGGCTCGGTGGTTGCACCACTTGCCTGGCGTGTGCAAGTACGCGGGTTCAAACCCCAGCACCCATGTACATGAATAAGTGCTAGAGCAACAAAAGCCATATGTAAAACTCAATAAAAATAGATTCTCTCTCTCTCACTGTCCTTCTCTCTTTTTTAAAATAAAAGTGGGGGAGGGACCGTGAGAGAGAAAGGGAGAAGCAATTTTTATTTAATTTTTCATGTGACTTCATTCCTCAGACTCTTTGTTATGTATGTGTTGCTGGGGTTTGAACTCGCGTACTTGCACATGCCAGGCAAGTGCAGTAACTGCCAAGCCACTGCTCCGGCCCCGCATGATGGACTTTTGTATATTTAGCTACTGTTGTTCAAACCTGCTACAGGTGTTCCAAGTTTTGGTATTTTTTTCCCTATGTAGACAGTTTTTTTTCACATGTGAATAAAGACAGTTTGCAATCTCAGTGCACTTTTTTCTTCCCTGAGTTTTCTCTGCATGTGTCAATATGATTTTTGGAGATTTGGTATTTAGCTTGTAAGTATGATGGATTACATTGATTCTTAAATGTTCTGCTAGTTTTACATACTTAGAATTCACGGTTGGTTGTGGTACATATTTGTATTTATACCTTGATCGAATTTGCTCTTGTTTATTTTTTTAAGAGAGAGAAAAAACCAATTTTATTCATTTTTTCGTTGCGGCCTTTATTTCTCAGACACTTAGTTGTGTATGTGGTGCTAGGGTTTTAACCTGTACTCTCGCATGCCAGGCAAGCACCATATCTGCTGAGCCACCACTCCAGCCCCTACTATTTTATTTAATGTGGGGGGGTGGGTGGGTAAAAGTTTATGATTTAAGGTTGGTGGTAATGTTCATTGAAGACTTGCCCGGCATGGACTGAGCCTGAGTTTGAACTCCAGCATCCTAAGAGGGAGGGAAAAATGATATTTCATGTCTAAATCGTCTGAGATTTTTTCGCTGATTCTGTATTGATTTCCAGTTTAATTTCAATGTGGCATGATGACATAAGTCATATGAATTGCATTCCTGTAGATTGTTATTGATATGTTTTGTAACTCAGATCAAGGTCTGTGTTGGTGAATATTCTAAGTGATCTTGAGAAACATGGGTAGTATGCAGTTTGTGGATGAAAAAAATTGAAATATCAAATGACCACACTGGTGGGTAATAGTTTTGGTTTCAGCTATACTATTACCTATTACTAATTTTTGCCTTCTTGATCTGTCAGTTATTGGTGGGTGGATGTGTTGAAGTCATCAGATGTATTTGTGGATCTGTGATTTTCCTTTTAGTTTTATGTATTTGCCTTATATTGTTTGATGCTGTTTGGGAGAATGCCAATTAATAATTATTTTGTTTTAGAGAACTGATTACTTTAATTAATCCCTTTATTCATCATTATTTTCTTTCTGGTGCAGTTTAATTCATCTCAAATGAATATAGCTTCCTCAGGTTTTCTGGATTGTTGCTAGAATGGTATATTTATTTATTTTGGGGTACTGGAGATTGAACTTAGGGGCACACTCTACCACTTAACTTCATCCCCACCTCTTTTTATTTTTCATTTTGAGACAGGGATTTGTTAAGTTGCTGAAGCTGGTATTAAACTTAGACCCCTCCTGCCATAGCCTCCCAAGTCTGTGGGATTACAGACCTGTGTCACCATTCCTAACTCTTGCTAAGTAGCCTAGACTGTCTATGAACTTGCCATTCTCCATCTTCAGCTTTCTCAAAGCATGCGCCACTGCACCTCCCTTCCAATTCTTTTTTGAAATCATGTTTTTCATAGTCCTTTTCCTGATTTCCTTTGATTCTTTTCCCCTTTGTTGCCTTTACCCTGTTAAGCATAGTTAAGACCAGTGCTTGAAAGCCTATATAGTATATGTTCATTGAGGTTTCTCAGCAATGGTTTCTCCCCATTCAGTTTTTTCCTTAGATGAGCCATTTTTTTCCTTTTTCTCTTCATTCTTTAGAGTTTTTTGTTGTTGTTGTGGTTATTGATGTTGTTAAGTTGACCTTCAAATAGTCTACTTGGGTAACCATGGAAACCAGATTCTGCTTTCCATTGTGGAGGAGGAAAGATTAAAGTGGTTGAATTTTCACTTGACTCCACCAACTGGCTCTGGACATCTTCCAGATTTTATCTTGAGAAATATTTCTCATTTTTTCCAGGATGGAACTTATGAAAACCAGAATTTTCAAAATGGCTTTTCATCCCAATTTCCAAATGGCTTTTGCATTTCTGTCAGAATAAAGTACATTCTGAATCTGCTTCTTCGTTCCTCCAGTATTGCATTTATCCAATGAAGCGACAATAATGACACACACACACACACACACACATTTAGGGTTAAAAGACAAAGACTAAGACTCAATACTCAAGACTGACTTTATTGCTTACAGTTTTCTTTATATGGTTTTCCACATCCTGTATTCTGTATCAGCAGTTTCACATTGCAGTCACAAGGCATCTTATCAAAAGTACAAGAACTTCTAACATAAAACTTCGTAATATTTTAAGAACATTTCCGAGGCTGAGAACAACGTCTAATGTCCTTGAGCCACATACATCCTCTTCTTGGTCTATGTCCAAGTGTGTCAGTCCCTCTGGCAGGCATGCACTCATGCACATTCTGCTGGTGTCAGGGTTTTGTGGGACCGCCCGCGGTTCCCACAGTTCCCCCTTTTATTTTTTATATAAGTAAGCGGTGGTGTCTGTCTTAGGTTGTGGGTATCACCTTTATATTTTTATCCGTCATGGGGAGGGGGCTCAAGAGTCCCAACCCTGTCTTAGGTTGATATATGAGGCTACCCATCTTACCTGTCATTGACTACCCACTATCATTTGTTAAACAGCCACCAGGGACTTAACATACAGCTGATGAGACATCGACCTCCAACACAGGTGGCAGCAAGACTCAAGAGGACAGTAATTGTGGCTATGAACAATTCTTTCAGCCAAGAGATATTGGGCAGCCAAGAAGTTAACCATCCAAATAGGCTTTTATCTCCTTTTATGTTGTGAAAATCGAGCAACAAGGTCTTTTAGCTTATTAATCTCACCTGAGATATGGTAGAAATTGTCCGTCAGATTAAAACAACACATATTTTTGATTTGATTATAATCTTTGTGATGAAGTAACAATAGATTGGAAATCCTACCACCAGTGATCATAGAAACAGAGCAATAGTACATACAAGCAATAGTAAAACAAAAGTTATGAGACAAGTTTTGTATCAAGTTAGTTTAACAGCATTATGTCCGTTTGCAACTGTTTATGAATTTGTTGTTGAGTACTTAGGGCAGTAGCAGTTTGTTTAGCCAATTTATTTACCACCGTCCCTGTGGCCACTCAATGATACATAGCCAGTCTCTCGGCAGCAGCAGCTGCAGTTGTAGCCACAATGGTTGTCGTAATAGCCACTGTAAATCCGAAGTCTCTTTAGGTTTGATAGAGTTGAATGTTTTGAGCATTTGCCTTTACTTTCACTGGAACAGGAATTGTTGCGGGGACATGGAGGAGGGAAGAGTCAGGAAATACCTTTTAGCAGGAACAAAGCTCAGTAGGATTTTGTGTCATTTTGATGTCCCATCAGAAGCAGAAAGCTGACGCACAAGTCGTTTTAGAATCTTTTGGGGACCATCATTTTTTTGTGGAAAAACACAAATACTACCTCGACCCCAGATTAAGACCAGGTCGGGTCCATGCCATTGATTATTAATAGGATCTTTTTACATGACTTGTGCATAGGGTCGGCCACTAGGATGCCAATGGCGTTTGGCTGCAGTATTTATTGTTAACATCCAAAGTTTAAAAATAAAAAATAAAAGGATACGATTAAGTAGGTCTCATGGGGTAGTATATTCCCCCCTTTTAGTTTATAAGTAGATAATTTTTGATGGTGAAATGTGTATGCTCTATAATGTCTTGACCTTTTTTTAAAAAAATTTGTATTTTGATTTAATTTTTATGTAATTTTATCTTTTGTATTTTTTACATATAGGATTATATCTGTTAGAATTTTAGTTTTTAACAATTTTGTTTTTTTAGTGAAGTTTCAGACTAAAGTAATCTTAAATTATCTTTTTAGTTTTTATTTTATAAAAGCACATTTAATAACCCCAAATGTATGTTACCTTATAGAACTCATAAGAACACATTTAATAAACCCAAATATCACATTATAAAAACTAAATCAAGATTACTTAAATTTATTTAGCAGTTAATGTTTTAACATTTTGACTTTGTAAATTTATCAGATGTTTCTTTTAACAAACACTTTTATAGAGATTAATTTTATTTATGTTAAATCTATATTATTTAGTTTTTATTGTTAACTTAGGTTATCTGTGAAACCTTAGGATAGTAGACAAATATAAGTCATCTTTTTTCATTGAAGAAAAATCTTAGAAGAAGTTAATGTTACACTCTAAACATTTATAGAAATCAACATTTTATTGATTGACCACTTAGAGAAAACATGAGTATTTTTAAACATATCTTTATGTATAAATGATTTAGATTGAACCTATTTTTAAATGTTTAAGTCACTTGAATTAAAAGTCATTTGAATTTATATTTTTTGTTTTTAATTTAATTTATGAGCGCTTATTTATAAGCCAATTTGGTACCATATGGAACACACATATACAAACACTTAGGACAGGAGTGTGCGCACACACACAAAACAACAGGAAACATAGATTTTTAGACCCTGGGAAAAATTGAACTTTTGAATAAAGACAGCAGTTGTATGTAAAAGAGGTTACAAACGGTTATAATTTTTCTAGGCCACTTAATTGGAGTTTTTTAGAGATCAGTAGAGAAAGGAGGAGTACACCGACCATATCAGCATGAAGGAATGTGTATCTGGAGGGAGACGCTGGCCAGTCTACCAAAGCAAGATAGTCTATTTTTTTTTAATTAACCTCTCAGAAAAAAACAAGACTGACTGAAAGATATATTTAGGTGCACAAAATAGGTAAATTTACCAGTAATATTGAGCTCAAGATCCAAAAAATGAAATGGCCATATTTATTTTAGTAAAGGAGCATGCACACATCTTTAGCACCAGAATTAGAGTTAGCCCAGGCTTTATATGTTTCTTTCAGAAACTCTTTTACTTTAATCTCTGAGGAAGATAAGGTGTCCTTGACTAGGTGCCAGAAAGAGAAAGCAGCAGTGGGAAAAATATCGGGTCCTTTTATTTCTTAGTACTTTTTGTAATCCTCTTTTTACATGTTTTTAGACCCGTTTGTAAAAACCAAGAAGAAGATTGTTTACTTACCTTGACAAATGAAGTAATTGTCTTAGGACTCACAGCAGTTCCTTGTGCTTTTAATAACGACATTACTGTTTTTTGTAGCTGGAGTTTAGACATTTTTAAGCCCATGGTACCTCTCTTCTCACTTGCACTTACACACAAATAATACAAAGAAAGACAATAACAATTAACATAAAACATAAAATATTGCTCTCGAGCCCCTGCTTATAGCAGTCCTCACTTATAGCGAGCTTTGTCCCTGCTTATAGCCGTATGTAAGGATTCCCTGCTCTTTAGGCAGTAGCTAAACTTTTACTTACCGATTTAATATTGTCCGTTCAAAGTCCCCGTACGGGCCACCATTTGTTGAATTCATCCAACGAAGCGACAATAATGACACACACACACACATTCAGGGTTCAAAGACTAAGACTCAAGACTGACTTTATTGCTTACAGTTTTCTTTATATAGTTTTCCACATCCTGTATTCTGTATCAGCAGTTTCACATTGCAGTCACAAGGCATCTTATCAAAAGTACAAGAACTTCTAACATAAAACTTTGTAATATTCTAAGAACATTTCCTAGGATGAGAACAACGTCTAATGTCCTTGAGCCACATACATCCTCTTCTTGGTCTATGTCCAAGTGTGTCAGTCCCTCTGGCAGGCATGCACTCATGCACATTCTGCTGGTGTCAGGGGTTTGTGGGACCACCTGCGGTTCCCACACTCCAGTTTAGACAGACAGTTTGCCTTTTGACCTTGTTGCTCTCACTCTTTAAGAATTCTTTTTTTCCACCCACATTTTGTTTTATTTTTGCTGCTGGGAATTGAATCCAGGGGCAGTTAACCACTGTGCCACATCCTCATCTCTAGTTTTTGAGACAGGTTCTCGCTGAGTTGCTTAGAGGCTTGCTATGTTATGGAGGCTGATCTCCAACTTCTGATCCCTCTGTATCAGCTTCCGATATCGCTGGAATTACAGGTTTATGCCTCAGAGCATGTTTCTTATTTTACTTTTAATTTATTTATTCTTTTATGTTGAGACAGGGTGTTGCTAAGTTGCTGAGGCTGTGTTTGACCACATGTTCCTGCCTCAACTTCCTGAGCCGCTGGGAGTACCAGCATGTGCCACCATGCCCAGCCTCCACATTTTTTAAATGGTGCATTATAATTATACATAACGATTGGATTTGTTTTTACATCTTTGTACATGTACAAAATATAACAATATAATTGGACCAGTGTTATTCCTCATTCCCCAATATTTCCTCCTTCTCTCTCATTTTCCCTCTACTTGGTCCTTTTCCTCTATTGTACTGATCTCCCTTCACATTTCATGAGAACCCACCCACCTTTCTTTTCCTTTTGATTCTCTAGCTTCCACATAGGAGAACATATATGACGCTTGACCTTTGTTTAGCTTATTTTGACTAACCATAATGTTCTCAAGTCCCATCCATTTTTCTGCAAATAATATAATTTCATTTTACTTTATGACTGGATAAAATTCTGTGTGTATATATACACTATATTTTTTTTATCTGTTCTCCATTGCACATATATACAATGTTTTCTTTATCTGCTCTTCTGTCAATGGACACCTAACCTGGTCACATAGTTTGTCTATTGTAACTGGAAAAATTATTGGTTTTAAACTTCTTTGCCTTTTTGCTAATGGAAATATCCTATGTTTCACTTTATGTCCTTCCTTGCTGCACTGGAAAATGGAGTATATGATTCCTTTCTCCCTCCTCCCCCAGGTGCTAGGATTAAACCCAGGAGTACTTTACTGTATCACCAGAGTGCTATATCACCATCCCTTTTTATTTTTATTTTGAATTGGGGTCTTGCCAAGTTGTCCCAGCCAATCTGGAACTGCTGATTCTCCTTCCTCAGCTTCCCAATCACCTGGGATTACAGGTGTGTGCCACTGTGTTTGGCTATGTGACTCCATTTTGTTTTTATATGCAATGACACTATTCAACCCTGAACACTCCTCCTTTCCTTTGTGTCCCACACCAAGATAAGGTGATCAAAAGCCTGGCACCTCCCTCCTTTAGCACTGCCAGGAATCTGAAACTGCCCAAACCTGTGGGAGTAACTATGAGGAGGGAATTCTCGTGGTAACTTCTGTGTAAACCCTTAAAGCTCCCAGGCCAGACTCATTTCCTCTCCCTCAGACACTTGCAGGCTTTTTTGAGATAACTGAACCCACTCTCCCTGAGCTCTCATCTATATGACAAATGAGACTTTGCCTGTCCTTTTGTTTTTGTATGCTGTCTGTTCCTCAGGGTCAACATCAAAACCATTCCTCTAAAAGTGACCAAAGCTGATTACATCATAAGTAGGATGTCTAGACATTGACCATCACAAGTGTCTGTCTTTTCTTGCTTTGATTTGCTAACCTGCCTGATGGCCAGCATGCACTGGGATCTCTGCTTGGGTGTGAGAGGATTTTTGTTGTGCTATGACCTGTGCTGCTGTTTGTTGCTGCCCGGTGTGTGAACTTGGGGATTTAATCAGGGGTGCTTTCCACTGAACTCTACCATTCCTATCCTTTTATACTTTTTATTTTTTGGACAGGGTCACATTAATTTGCTTCCGGCCTTGCTAAATTGTTGAGGCTGACCTTGAATTTGTAATCCTCCTTTCTCAGCCATCTGAGTTGCTGGGATTACAGGCACACTCCACCACACCCAGCCCAAATTTAATTTTTCATTTATTTGTTATGAAGTACTTTAAAAATAATGTATAGCCAGGCATGAGCTACACTATAATCCCAATGACTGACTGGGAAGGATCATAAATTTGAGGCCAGATTCAGCAAATTATCAAGGCCCTAAGCAACTTTGTGAGACCTTGTCTCATGAAAGGAGGAGGGGCCTGGAGATGAAGCTCAGTGGTAAAGTATCCCTGGATTTAATCCCTACTTTGGGGGAGGAAAAAAAGAAAAAAAAATGTGTTAAGGTTTAATAATACAAACAATATAAAAACATCCTAGGAATCATCATTAAGATTCATCACTTGGGGACTGGAGCAGTGGCTCAGCGGTTATGGCACTTGCATGGCGTGCACAGTGATGCAGGTTCAAACCCCAATACCACGTACGCAACTAAGTGCTAAATCAACAAAAAACCACATGAAAAGCTTGATAAAATTGATGCTTTCTCTCATAAAATTGATTCCCTCTCTCTTTCTCTTTCTCCCCTCCCTCTCTCTCTCACTGTCCCTCTTTTAAAAAAAATTTTTTTTAAAGGAAAAAAAGGTAGGCTTTGGGAGTTGTAGAATTTAACAATATACGTGAGATATGACATCTTGGTGACATTGAGCTCTTTCCATTTTCATGTGCTGTCATTCCCTATAGTTCATTCTTCTTGGACCTTGTCCAATAAAAACTAATGTTTTTCCATTAGTATAGTGAATTATTCTTTGGGGAATTTATTTAATATTTGGTTGAGGTTGTTTTGTAAGAAAAAACATAAAAGTTTCCAAATGTCTCTTAGTACAATGACAGAGGATGTGCTTCATTCTCTTAAAAAACAAGTTGTGACAAGTGGTGTTAAATTCTGTTGGTTGACTTGCTCGTTAGAGATTCATCATCCATTCTGTGTTTTGGAGACTGATCACCAGGTTATTGTAAGCATTCAGAAGGACAACAGGTTATGAAAGAGAGCACATTGTGGGCATAGACTCTTTGGGAGCACAGAACCCTTCCTTACAGTTAGGCTGGTAAGGTCCCTCCAGTAGCAACTCAGAGATGCCAGCATAAGTCATACTTTGTTCTAGGCATTTCTAAGACTGTACCAGTCTCAGGATAGGTAATGCTTACTCTTTTGTGCACACTTAATATTAAGACTTCTGGGGGCTGGAGCGGTGGCTCAGCAGTTGGAACACTTGCCTGGCATGCACAAGGACCTGGGTTTAAACCCCAGCACCACTACACAATTAAGTGTCTGAGAAATAAAGGCCAGATGAAGAACTAAAGAAAGTTGATTCTCTTTCTCACTCTCTTAAAAAAAAAAAAAAATAAGACTTTGTTCTGAGACATACGACAAACCCACTGCACAACAAAGTGTTGGTGTGACCCAGGAGCACAATGTGTGTCCCTTTCCTGCTATTAACAGTTAGTTCCAGGCTGGCATCAGAATTGCTGTGTGAGAGGATGTGAGTGTGGGTGGGGAATTAGAGTGTGGTGACAAAGACATGGAGGGAACGTGGAAGAACGCAGCATCATGTCAAAATAAGTCCCCATCTCTGGTACCGTGTCTTAACCTTCCTCTTGGAAATATGTGTGGGAAACTTCAGGAGTCTGTGACCTTTGAGGATGTGGCTGTGAACTTCACCCTGGAAGAGTGGGCTTTGCTGGATCTTTCGCAGAAGAAGCTCTACCGAGATGTGATGCAGGAAACCTTCAAGAGCCTGGCCTCTATAGGTAAGGGTGACATCATTCTCTTGTTTAACAAACCCTAGAAAAAGGATTTCTTTCTCATCAAGGCTACTCCCTGATATGGAATATGAGAAAGGAACATTTGGTGATCATACCAGGCATGGTCACAATACACAATGAACAGAATTAGAATGTGATAATTTTTCTATAGTGTTTAATAATTCATAATGATTTACTGGGTCTACATTTTAGGAAAAGAAAGAGAAAACCAGACCAATGAAGATGTGTGCAACAATCCTGGGAGGATTCTAAGGTAATCTATAATCAGGAGAAAGCAGTGTCCCTCGAGAATCTTGGAATGACAGGAAATTTAAAAACAAAAAACAATGCAAATAAATCCAGCTTCAAATTGATTTGCTCTCAGGATATTTTCTCTAAATCCTGCATTCAGGTAACATCCATAATCAGAATATCAAAAATATATTCCATCATTGGAAACGTGTTAAGCACTCATATAATGCCACGCATGTCACTTTTCTCTTGGATCCATGTACAGACACTGTTTCATGCACAGAATTTTCAAAAACATGAAATTACCTTTGGGATTTGGGAACAAGGTATTTATGCTATTATAGTGAATTTTGTGTTTGGATTAACACCCAGGATATCATTATTTATATACAGATGTTTCAAAATCCAGATGCTTTTGATCCCCATCATTTCATGTAAGGAATACTGAACTGTATTTAAATGTAGTGTTATGTTCAGTATAGGACAAATTGTTTATTCGGAAACAGTAGATTTTTGCATTGCAATTCCACTGTTTTGCCAGTTGTAGGGGCACACACAATCCCAGCAGCTAGGGAGGATAAGGCAGGAGGATCACAGTTTCAAAGTCAGCCTCAGCAATTTTAGTGAGCCCCAAAGCAACTTAGTGAGAACTAAGTTTTTAAAAAAATAAATAAAAATAAAAAGGGCTGCGGTACATGTATCTCAATGGTAAAGAGCTCCTGGGTTCAGTACCCAGTATGACAAAGAAAAACAGCAACAAAACCCTGCTCTAATAATATCTGTGCTTAATCCATTCTGCAAAGTATAAACTTGTTTCATTTTCAAAAATTCTTGCAAGGCGTAAAATAGTGCTTTTCCTTGTAAGCCATTAAGAAACAAAATGTTAGTAATGTGCTTCTCATTTTCTTTCCAGAAGTCAAGAGTTAGAGAGACTCTATGAAGGTAGCGAATGTGGAAATATCTTCAGCCAAACTCCAGATAGTATGGAAAACAACACAACTCTTACTGGTGTTAAAGCATGTGAAGGCTTTGTGTATGGAGAAGTCCTCGTTGGTGATTCATCAGCAGATGTGCTCCTCAGATCTCTCACTGATCAGAAAGATGGGAAAGCTGATAGTTATTACCAGTGCTTTCAGGCATATGGAAACAATTATACTGGAGTAGAACACCATGAATATACGCAATGTGGGACAGGCTTAATTTGTCCCAGTTCTCTTCAAATACATGAAGGGGTTGACACAGGAGAGAAATCATATGTATGTGTGCCATGTGGTATAGCTTTCTCTAATCATAGTACTCTTCGATATCATGAAAGGATTCACAGTGGCAGAAAACCCTATGGATGTGAACACTGTGGGAAAACCTTTAGTTGTTTCAGAAGTCTGGGAAGACATGAACAAACTCACACTGGGCAGAAACCCTACGGTTGTAAGCAATGTGAAAAAGCATTCTTTTCTTTGAGTCACTTGCGAAGACATGAACAAACTCACAACAGACAGAAACCTTATGTATGTAAACAATGTGGGAAAGCCTTTCATTTTCCCTGTTCGCTCAGAAAACATGGAAGAACTCACACTGGAGAGAAACCCTATGTGTGTATGGATTGTGGGAAAGCCTTCAGTGACTCTAGTTCATTTTACAGACATAAAAGAACTCATACTGGAGAGAAACCCTATGTATGTGAACCATGTGGAAAAGCATTCCGTTGTTTCAGTTCCCTTAAAATACATGAAAGAATTCACACTGGAGAGAAACCCTATGTATGTGAACAATGTGGAAAATCACTCAGTTGTTTCAGTTCCCTTAAATTACATGAAACAATTCACACTGGTGAGAAACCCTATGTATGTAAGCAGTGTGGAAAAGCATTTAGTTATTCTAGTTCCTTCCGAAATCATGAAAGAACTCACACTGGTGAGAAACCCTATGTATGTATGCAATGTGGGAAAGCCTTTAGTTATTCTTTTTCCCTTAAAAATCATGAAAGAACTCACACTAGAGAGAAACCTATGTGCACAGAGTTTGGAAAAGCCTTTAGTTCTTTTTATTACATTAAAATACATGAAGGAATGCACACTGGAGAGAAGCCCTATGTATGTAAGGAATGTGGGAAAGCCTTCAGTCAAACCAGTCATATCATCAGACATCTAAGAACTCACACTGGAGAGAAACCTTACGTATGTAAGGATTGTGGGAAAGCCTTCAGTGACTCTAGTTCCTGTCACAGACATAAAAGAACTCACACTGGAGAGAAACCCTACGTATGTGAACAGTGTGGAAAAGCATTCAGTTGTTTCAATTCTCTTAAATTACATGAAAGAATTCACACTGGAGAAAAACCCTACGTATGTGAACAGTGTGGGAAAGCATTCAGTTGTTTCAGTTCACTTAAGTTACATGAAAGAACTCACACTGGCGAGAAACCCTATGAATGTAAACAATGTGGAAAATCCTTTGGTTATTCTGGTTCCTTTCGAGACCATGCAAAAATTCACAGTGGACTAAAACCCTATGTCTGCAAACAGTGTGGGAAAGCCTTTAGTTACTCTAGTTCTTTTCGAAAACATGAAAGAACTCACACTGGAGAGAAGCCATATAAATGTATGCAGTGTGGGAAAGCCTTTAGATCTTCCTTTTCCCTTCAAAATCATGAAAGAAGTCATACTAGAGAGAAACCCTCTAAAAGCAGGCAGTACAGAAAAGCCTTTGGTCCTTCCCGTTACATTAAAAGTCGTGAAGGAACTCGCCCTGGAGAGAAACCCTATATATGCAAGGAGTGTGGGAAAGCATTCAGTCGATCCAGTCATGTTCTCAGACATCAAAGAACTCACACTGGAGAGAAACCCTATGTGTGTAAGCAATGTGGAAAAGCCTTCAGTTCTTCTAGTTATCTTAAAATACATGAAAAAATGCATACTGGAGAGAAAGCACGCATATATAAGGAACGTGGGAAATCCTTCATTCAATCCAGCTATGTTCTCATTGATGAAGGAACTCATGGGAAAGTAACCATGACAAAAGACTATGGTAAGACTAATTTCTTGAACTTTCTATCAAACACGAACGATGGCGAGAATTCATGTTAATGTAGAGCATGTAGGGAATGCCTGCAGTCATCTTGGTTCAGTGTACACGTACCGATGAACATAGTATGGAGAGAAACAGAAGAGATGTGGAAAAGCCTTCAGTGGACCCATGTATAAGTATTTGCACTGAATCAAAAGGCTGTGAAGGTGGGAAAAAAAGGTTGTCATGTAAAAGAAACAGTTTCAGTGTGTGCTAAATAGGCCTTATAGACTGGAATCCCGTAGATGTCATTAATATGAAGACCTTGATGCAAAATAATTTTTGATTAGAAGGCTCCAGAAAATGCACTACCTACCTACTATTCATGAATCGGTTGTGCTCACCAGTGGATTTTATTTTTTTGCATCATTTTACATATATAGGGTTTATTTCCCCAACTGCCCACTGTGAAGGGCATGGGCATGTTTTACTCTACCACCTCAGTTAAGAAACCTAGGGGAGTGCTTCCTTGTGGAAGAACAAGAGTATAACTCTGAACCAGGCGTCGGTGCTGAGTCTGAGACATCTCTGCCTCTGATGGCTGCAGCACTTGGTAAGTCTCTTGACGAGCTTATGCTTACCTGAAATAGAGGTGAGGCTTTTTCTCACCAAACTCTCTTAAACAGGGGATGGATAAGAAAAAACTTTGCAAGTTGTGAGGCAAGATGCAAAATGAGAAGAATTAATATTCCCTTTTCATCAGGCAGAGGTGGAGTTGGAACGCTCTCCGTAGAAAATAATTGACAATGGAATTTAGGTACTCTAGACATTCAATTTCAACCAGAGATTCAAGTGTGGTTTAGAAAATATTCTGAATTTCCCATTTTGTTTTAGTAGTCTGCCCACCTGGACTTGGCTCCATTTTGATCTGATGTAAGTTTACTTTTTAAATCTTTGGTTTGATTTAAAAATGAATAAAGTACTCTGATTTGAATGGTAATTGGCCCCATAATATGCTGTACTCTGTGTGCAGAGTCTGTCTCCCTCAGTGAGGGTGGACTTTTCCAAGGATCGGCTCAGCTGTGGGTTGGGTAGAAGAGGTGTGTTCTAAGTGTCAGTGACCACATGGAAGTTGAAGGTCTCCCTTGACCCAGGTTATGAGGGTCAGCAAAATGGGAGAATCCTCTGCTACTTCCCTCTTAGTCTGATTTAAGCTTGGTCTGATACTGACCTGGGTAAAGTTGGCTTCTGTTATCTGCAGAGGGTGCCACAAATGGGAATGGTCGCAGTAACAAACCAGTCTGTTCCTTTCACTGATTACAGGTCTCTGCTTAGGGCAACTCCATTGAGCTGTTTCTGCCTGACTTGGATTATGGGGCTGGATGGGAAAGCCATGGATGAGTTCGCTGGAGTCGTCAGTGCCATAGTATTGTGGCTCTTGTCGAATGTGAATGTCCTAGAAATCTGGCAGGCTGAGTGGGGTGGCCAGAGCATCTGTATTAACCACTAGGAAATCCCTAATATCCTGACACAGGGCATCGCTGGACCTTTTGAAGGTTTAATCATTCTCATTATCTTGGGGTTTACCCTTGGTGTGGCCCTGGGAGGCCAGGGTCCACGAAAGGTTATACCTGCCATCTCTGAAGTATGTGTTGTGCCATTGTGGCAAGGGGAGGCTGCTGAAGCCTCTGGTGTGACACAGTCCCCACTAGCACAGTTTTCACTGCCCTGGGAAAACGTTATGCCCATGTCACTCCTCATGAGGAATGAGATCCCTGAGCCCTGAGAGAAACTGGCACTCCTGTAATTTCTCCAGCTCATTCACTAATGTAAGTGGAGGTGCTCCTGAAGGGCTCTGCTTCCAGCTGGGCTGTGCATCCTTCCACATAGGGGGATCAGATGTGAACAAAGTGGGTTGATTGATGAGGGTTTTTGGTCTTGGAGGAGATGCCAATTGGAGCTGCTGAGCTCAGCTGAAGAATAGGGGTTCCTGAATGACAGGAAATGTTTCTCAGGGAGTTAATGCCCCGGATACTTTTTACTTGGTGATTTCTTCAGACAGCTGAGACATCACACTAATGGGAATTAGTGTACACATGGCTTGAGGGCAAAATCCCAAGCCCCCAGGTGTTCTCCTGCTGCATGAGCAAGTGCTTTCACAGACTAGGACCTGATGTCCCTTCCAACACACGCTGCACTCTCAAACACAGTCCTTAACTCCCAGGCTGCTGGAAAATCACCCACTCCACCCCAGGCAAATTGGGAAGCCCACAGAAGGCTCTCAACCATCCCTGATATGGTGCGGATCAAAGGAAAGGCTTCAGTGCCTTGTTCTTTTTTTTTTTTTTTTTTTTTTTAATAGAGGGGGAGAGAGAGAGAAATCAGTTTTACTTAGTTTTTCAGGTGGCTTTCATTGCTTTGACACTTTATTGTGTACGTGCTGCTGAGATCCTTGCATGAGCCAGGCAAGCGCCGCAACCACTGAGCAACTGTTCCAACCCCTGTTTTTCACTTTTTGATATACTTGATTTTTTAGTTTCCTCATGTTTTGAGCAAATCTGAGATTAAGAAATGTCATCTTCCCCCATTTTTATAGTTCCACACAGTTTTTGACAAAATTCAAAATGTGACAATAATAATAATTGAGTATTCTTTTTGGATATAGCCCTACTAAAGAGAAAAATGAAATTCTTTTTCAAGGGAAACATGGATTCCTTAATTGAGTATTTAAAGTTCAAGTTGCCTGTCAAACATATTACAGATGTCGTCTGTGAGAAAACATTTCTAGCTCAAGAGCCAGGCAAAAATCAGGTAGCCAGATTTGACCTGCAGACCATGCTTTGATGACTAAGAGAGATTTTACTAGGACCACGGAAAAGTTAAAGCAGAAATAAAAGAAGACTAGGAATTTTGTGACTTTTTTCTGATTTATATTCTTTTTTTTCTTTTCCTAAATCGGTTTAATTTAGTCTTTCATGTGGCTTTTGTTGCTCTGAGACTTTGTTATGTACATGGTGCTGGGGTTTGAACTCACGTCCTCACGCATGCCAGGCAAACGCTGTAACCGCTGAGTCGCTCCAGCCCTGATTTATATTCTTTTATTTCACATTTCATTTTCTCCTCATTGTACACAGGACATATATTTGCTTAGAAATGGGTTAGAATTATTTAGCAGAAATGAAAAGACACAGGAAGAACCTGTTTAGTTATTATCAAAATAAATGTTTTCTTAGTTCCATGTAACACCAGAGTATAGAAGTCAAACAGAAGAGGGTTAAACCTTTTTTAAGCTATGTATGTTTCTGTGTACATATGAAAAACCTGGTTAGACTGGCTCATACTTTTGATTTTAGTAAGCCAAAGGAGAGACTTCAGCATCTTCTCTGTGTGTGTGTGTGTGTGTGTGTGTGTGTGTGTATGTGCGTGTGTGTCTTTTTTTTTTTTTAAAGGAGGGAGAGAGAGAGAATCAGTCTATTTAGTTTTCTCTCTGGCCTTTGTTTCTCCAACACTTAGTTGTATATGTTGTATATGTGGTGCTGGGGTATGGATGAACCCGGGTCATTGCACAGACCAGGTGAGCACTCCTATACTTCAGCCCCTGGATGTCCTTTTAAATTTATTTTCTCTTTGTTTCTTGTTTCTTTCAAAAATTATGGTTTTTTGTTTTTTTAGATTTTTTTTTAAACAGAACCATTGCTGCACTTAAAGTGCAGCAATATCTCAAAACATATACATGTTGTAAAATATTTAAATCAGCTTAAATCTTTTTTCCCTCTAAGCATTTTTTATTTTTGCAGTGAAACCTTACAAAATCCTTCTAGTCTTTTGAAATGTATAATAGTTAATATTTCTTGTTATCACACTACAATGGTACCCCAGAGTTTCTTGCTCATATTTAATTCAAACTTAGTGCCCATTGGTTGACATTCCCCCATACCCCACAAATTTTACCAGCCTTTGCTAACCTGGATTTTAGTCATTTATGAAACCACCTTTTTTTAGAATGTACGAATAAGTGAGATTGTGCACTTGTCTGTGCCTGGCTTTTTTCATATGGTGTCATAATCTCCGTTTCCATCCGTGTTATTGCAAATGATCCTCTCCTTTCTTCCTTACTTCCTCAGGGTCTCTTGCATGTTAGGCAAGTGCTCTTCCACTGAGCTGCATGCCCAGCCCTGATTTTATTCTTTTAACAGCTAAATAGTCAGCCATTGTGAATACATACTGTATGTACTTTTTTCATTCATCAGTAGATGGGCTCTTAGACTGGGTCTATATCTTTGCTGTTGTAAATAGTTCTGTGATGAATATGGGAGTAGAGATGTCTTCCAATTTGTCATTCCAATTTAGATATAGAGGCAGTAGTTCGTGGTACATATGGTAGTTCTGTTATTAATTTTTCGTAATGCCTTCATCCTCCTTTCCATAATGGCAGTGATAATTTGCTCACCAGAAGTTTGCAAGGATCTTGTTTCTCCACATTTGGGGAGGGGGATTGGTATTGGGAAACCACCAAAAAGGAGTGAACAATCTGTCAGAAAAACTAAAAGCAGATGAATAGTACACCTTATCCCCTTGAATTGTGCAGCCACCTTTATCCTGTCTTCACTTTTGATTGAATAATGCATAGGGTATGTTTGATTTTGAATGAACTGACTGCCTGTTATTCAGGTTCACACTGGAATTACTCTAGTGTGTGTCTCAGTAACTGAGAGATAGTAGCTCTCCTCTTTATTCTTTCTTTTTTTAAACAAAGAGACAATAAGAGAGAATCAATTTTATGTAGTTATTCATGTGACTTTTGTTGCTCTGACACTTCGTTGTGTACATTGTGCTGGGCTTTGAACCCACGTCCTTGTGCATGCCAGGCAAGCACTGTAACTTCAGCCCCTCTTTACTCCTTTTTCACAAGATTAGTATGGTATTGCATTTTATTTTTCTCTTGTGATTTTGGAAGATATTTTAAACCCAATGTACAATTGACTCAGTGGAATTGGAAATACAATTGTATTTAGGATATAATGTGTGGAAGAAGGATCTCATAGGACGTCATCAGCTGTCTGTATTCCGAGATCATCCTCTACAATTTGTTGAATTTAATCTTTTCTATTTGAGATGTTGCATATTTTTTATTAATTCTTACATAAGTGCATTGTAGCAACTCTCAAAGTATGTTATGAAAGCCCTGAGGATTTCTGATTTTTTTTTTTTAAGAGAGAAGGACAGTGAGAAAGAGAATCAATTTTTATAGTTTTTCACATGGCTCTTGTTGCTTTGACAGTTGTGTACTGGGGTTTGAACCCAGTGCTTGCCAGGCAAGTGCTATAACCGCTGAGCCACCACTTCAGCCCCTGCTTTGATTCTTTTAAGAGAGAGAGAATCAGTTTTATTTATTTTTTTTAATCTGGTTTTAGTTTTTCCTGACAAGTAGTTGTGTATATGGTGCAGAGATTTGAAACCAGGTCTTCATATGTGCCAGGCAAGTACTCTATTGCTGAGCCACTGCTCCAGCCCCTCTGCTTTGATTGTTAACATGATTATAAGCAATGGTTCAACCAATGCAAAGATAAAAACCCTTTAGGATTCTCCATAGTTACTGTGTGTACAGGGTCCTGGAGAGTGAAATGTTTGGGAGCTTGTTTCTGAACCGAGGGGCAGAAGCTCATCCCCTGGAAGAACCAATGAGTGAGAGTCAGCTGTTGGGGAGAATGAAAGGCTTTCCTGAGGATGCTACCAACCTGGAAAGGTAGATGACCAATGCCTCCAGTCCCCTTTTCAAGGCCTTTAAGGAATTGGAGAATGCGTATGTGAAGATCAGCTGTGTGCAGCAATCAGCGCTAGCTCAGGAATCTGAATCAGGAGAAATTTATTTTGGCTCACAGTTTTAGAGGTTTCGTCTATGGTCAGTTAACTCCATAGTTCTGGGGCCTAGGTGAGGGAGAAAATCAGGGTAGAAAGTCCTGACAGAAGCAGCTCAGAGCAGTGCAACCAGGAAGCAGAGAGAGCTGCATTCACCTGGAACAAAATATAAGCCCCAAAGGCACACCCCTGGTGACCCAATTCCTCTAGCCACACCATATCTCCCTACAGTTATAACAACCTGGTTAATCCAAATCAGTGGATTAATCCACCAATCCAGTTTCAGCTCTCATAATCTAATCATTGTCTCACCAAGCATTCCTGCATTGTCACATCAGCTTCTGGGTGGGACATCTCATATGTACACAATGAAAGGTATTGTTGGGGATAGTGGGTGGCTCTGGAGGTGGGGTATGCCAGTGGACCCAGGGGCCGGGACTAGTGATCTGAGACCAGTTGTTGCTTGGTGGCTTGGTCTGTCTGTATGTGGGTATCATCGTGGAGGTGGCCAGTCAAGTGCTCTTGGGCTCAGGGTTCACTGTCCTCTCCCAGCTGCTTATGTATGTGAAAGTGCTCATCCAGGAGGAATAGGAGCCTCTTCCCTGAACAATAGGACAAAATATTTTTGGGCAATAAGTGTGCTAGCTTCCTGGTCTCTTTGTTGTGCCCTGCACATTTGTAAGCATCAGTGGGAGGCATAGGTTGTTCACAGGTTAACTGTGTGACTGTGTTCTGGAGTCCTCTTAACTGTGGTCCATGGTAAAGTTCTACATTGTTACCAGGAGTATGAAAAGGTCATGAAGTTAGGACCTGGAAATGAACAAAAAGAAGGCTCATCTTCCTTTGATTGTAGATTGTGCTGCCACTTCATTACACATTCCTTCCACTTGATCACTCTGAGATCTATGGTACAATTCATTAGCAAAGAATCTAAGTACTATGCACTTTGTGACATCATAGTAACCACCTATCAGGAAGAGGCGTAATTCCTGACCTAGGTGAGAGCATTGCTTAGTGGCTTTGTAATTCACTGACCTACATTGTCAGTAACTGTGTACTGGGTAGTGGAGTTTCCACCATGAATGAAATGTGAAGTTATTTCCAAGCTATCACGGAATATTTTATCAATATGTTGACCTCTTTTGTGCTTCTATCTAATCTTATGGCCATCAACAACTTTGGGATTGCTGGTAGAAGCTACAAAAAGAGGGAAATATGAGCCAAGGAAATGGCTTATTTTTCCAGTAGACCCTCTTTAGGAAGACATATTGTGTGACTTGAGAATGTTAATTTGAAGATGGGGGCCAGGGACAGTGACATTTCTGTAGTCTTATATGCTCGGAATTATGGGAGAGAATATTGATTTCTATATACTGTGGCTCACTTTTTACATTCATAAATGATATAAAGTGACAATATGACATTCCTTTGATTCTAATCCAGTCACCCTCACATCGCCCACACCCCAGTCTCTTGATTCTTCTATTTTTCACCCCATAACAGCTATAAATGTCCATATATATATATATATATATACACGTATGTATATGTACATGTGTGTGTGTGTGTGTATGGAGATACGTGCATAATTTTAATTTTCCAGAACTAAGTGATTGCATAAGTATTATTTGGCTTCTTGGTGGGGAGGGATAAAGATTGCCTCCTTAGATCTTTCCCTATTCTCCCTCCCTCTCCCCCCCCACCGTCTCATCTCCTACCTGCCCAGCCCCCACATTTGATCACGCGCACGCACGTACACATCTATGATTCCCCTAGATTGTGTTGCTGTGCCTTTGGTGAGTCTAGTGCAATAGCTTGACTATCTTTCACCCAAGCCTGGATTTTGTTCCAGCCTCCACAAATGAAGAAAAACATTTGACCCTTAAGTCTCTGGATTTGGCCAGTTTCACCAGCATAATTTCTTCCATTTACATCTGTGCACCTTCAAAAGCCATAATAGCTGAGAAGAATTCCATTGTATATATATACCAGAGCTTTTGGATCCATTCATCCAGTGAGGGGCATCTGGGTTGATTGCATAATTTAGCTATTGTAATTGGAGGTGCTATGAAATTTGATTTTGCCATGTCACTATAATGTGCTGATTCTAGCTCCTCTGGAAAAATGCCCAGAAGAGGGATAACTAGGCCATACAGTGGGTTCCATCCTTAATTTTTTGAGGAGCCTCCATACTGCTTTCCAGAGCAGCTGGACCACTCTGCAGTTCCACCAACAGTGTGCTAGTGTTCCTGTCTCCCAACAACCCCTCCAGCATCTGTTACTGTTTATAGTCTTCATTTTTGCCAAATCTGACTGGAGTGAGGTGAAATCTTTTTTTGTTGTTTTTGTTTTTGTTTTTTTAAAGGACAGTGAGAGAGAGAACCAATTTTTTTTATTGAGTTTTTCACATGACTTTCATTGCTCTGACACTTAGTTGTGTACGTGGGTGCTGGGGTTTGAACCCGTGTACTTGTGCATGCTGGGCAAGTGCCATAACTGCTGAGCCACCCCTCCAGCCCCAAGTGAGGTGAAATCTTAATGTAATTTTGATTTGCATTTTTCTAAATACTAGTGATTTAGAACACTTTCTCATGTATTCATTGGCTTGCTCGATTTCCTCTGTTGAGAAGTTTCTGTTTAGCTCTCTGGCCTATTTATTGGTTGGATTTATGTATTTTTGATATTAAGTACTTTGAGTTCTTTGCAAATTTAGCATATTCGTCCCCTGTTGGGGGAATCATAGGCCATGATTATCTCCCATTCTGTAGGTTCTGTCTTGACAGTTTTGACCAGTCCTTGGCCTTGTGGCTCACTTTTTTAATAATCACCCAATACTAGAAAAATTGTAGGGGCCAGGTTTTTGGTGCTAGTCACAGGTGTTGAATTCCATGTTTATGCATTGTTTTGAAGGCGGGACAATCCAGTTTGAGTGAGTTTTGTGATCTGCAGCTGGTTTCTGGAATCAGCTCAGAAAAACAAGATCACAGAATGCATAATGAAGACCACATCCTGCCAATGAGAAAGGGAACCAGAGTAAAGCAAAGTGGGGTGGCAACAGCCTGGTGTGTTGGACATGATTCTGGTGTTCTGTCCCACAGTCTGGTGACTATAGATACGAATAATGTGTATGTTTAAGAAGGATTTTCAGTGTTCTCACCATGGGCGGGGGGAAAGAAGGTAGACACACCCACCCTAATTTCAGCAATATCAGAAGTGGACATGTATCAAAACAGCATATTCTAACCCATAATTTTGAAAAATTATGATGTATCAAACAATAAAGTTAAAGTTCCCACAGCGCATCCACGTACAGCTTCCTCCCCTTCTAGGAAACCTGTGACGTCATGACTCTGACTAGCTAGACCTAGATGGTGAGTGCACAGAAGGTGGGCCCTACTCCAACACTGGTGCAGGAGACAGGTTTCCTCATGCTGACTCACTTCAAAGTAGGGTAGAGAAAACCAATGCACATTCTCCAGCCAGCCAGAGAAATTCCCACGAGGACTTAGCCCCTTGTTGCAGCTAATGAAACAGATGAAGAAAAAATATGCAGTTATTTTCAGAATACAGCTGCTAGTGTCCTGATTCCCCACAAGGACACAAGGGAATTTTTTTCATTAGTCAAACAATATCCACCTCTCCAGCTCATTATAATGGAAGATTAAACAGTATTAAAAAATGAATGGTTTAACAGATTCCACACCTCCACAAATTGGCAAATAACCACCCAAAATAGAAACTCTACAAATAAAGTATAAATAATCTGTGGACAAACATTGTCAAACATTGTCAAAATTCGTTGTCCACCTTTTACTAAGAGAAACTGTTGAATAATACAAGAGAATTCTATGCATTTGTTGGTATAAATTGGGATTTTGTGAAATGACATTAAGGATAATTAGGACACAGTAACAAATGATAAAAATATGTAAGGATTATTTTCTGTAAGTGGAAAATATACAACTTATATGTATTATGAAGTTATTTGTAATTTATGCTTGTGTCTCAAAATGAAAGACATGAAAAATAGGTTAATAATGGTCCCCATTTGAGAGAGTGATCAGAAGTGAGATTCTATTTTACATTACTCATTTCATGATATTGTTACAGACTGAACTGTGTTGCAATCGTCCCCCTTGCCAACTTCGTACAACCCCCAATGTGACTATTTTCATAAGACGATTAAATAATTAGGGAAACAATACAAATATTAAAGTGCAAATTGATTTGATCTCATGTTTCTTACAACAATGCATACAAGCAGAGCATCCATAATCCAAAATATTCCAGTTTGGGCATCATCTGGAGCACTGACGTGATGCTCCAAGTGACACTTTCTGATAGTTTACACAAACTTCCATTCCATACACAGATTATTATAAATGTCGTATGAAATTGCCTTCAGGCAGGACCCATTTTGAAAATATTGTATAAGGTACGTACAAATATCTCATCCAAAGTGCATTTTGTCCCCTTCGTTTCATATAACAAAGATATTAAGAAGCCTAAGCTGGGAGTGGTGGCACATGCCTGTAATCCTGAGACTAGCCATGACAAATTAGTGAGGCCCTAAGCAAACTTAGACCCTGTCTCAAAAGAAGAAAGGACTAGAGATGTAGCGCAGAGGTAAAGCAGCCCTGCGTTCAATTCCCAGTACCCAAAATTTAAAAAAGAGGTGAGTACCACTATTATAGCTGTCCTACCATTCTACACAGCATTTAGTCCATTCGTATTCAAAAATTCTTATATAGCATAAAACCAGTTCTTCTGGTAAATCGTTAATAAACCTTTGGTAATGTGCTTTTCATTCTTTGCAGAAGTCAAGTGGTAGAGAGACACCATGATCAGCTAGGAGGCAGTCATGTGGAGACTCTGCAGCCAGATCATAGATCCTTTTGTGAATGAGAAATTCTCCTGGAGTAAAACCAACTGAATGCCATGGAGAAGTCCATGTTGGTGATTCATCCCTAAATGTTCACATCACAAGTCACACCCAACACAAAGCACGCAGACATCAGGAACACGGAGAGAAGCCATATAAATGCAGGGAACATGGAAAAGCCTTCCATTATCCCCAGTGCTTTCAGAAGCATGAAAGAACTTACACAGCAGAGAAACCTTTTGGATGTAAGCAACGTAAAACCTTCAGTTCTTCCAGTCACATTCAAATACAAGAAAGAATTCAGTGTAGAAAAACCCTATGTGTGTAAGCAGTGTGGGAAAGCCTTTGGTTTTCTCAGATCCCTTCAAACACATGAAAGAAATCACACGAGAGAAACCCTGTGTATGTAAACATCTGGAAAATGGAAAAGCCTTTAGTTTCTTCTAGTTACATTAGAAAACAAATTCACAGTGGAGAGAAGCCCTATATGTGTAAACAATGTGGGAGTCTTTAGTTTTCTCAGTTCCCTTCAAAAACAGGAAAGAGGTTCTGGAGGTGGCTTGGCAGTTAAGGTGCTTGCCTGGCATGCACAAGTACGCAGATTTGAACCACATACACAATGAAGTATTGGAGCAATGAAAGTCATTTAAAAACTAAAATTGATTGTCTCACCATCCTCTCTAAAAAAAAAAAAAATGTGATTCACACTAGCAAGAACCCCTAAATATGGAAACATTGTGGGAAAGACATTCATTCCAATACTTTCAGATATATGGACAAATTCATACTGGATATAAACCCTATACATGTAAGCAGTGTGGAAAAGGCTGTTGTTCCTGTCACAGCAAAGTATATGAAAGAACCCACAGCCCAGAGAAATCCTGTATATGTCAGCAATGTGGTGAAGCCTTTAGTTCTTCCAGGTATGTTCAAATACATGAAAGAACTCACAGGGAAGAGAAGGCCTGTAGTTTGTAGCAGGTGGGAAAGTCTATTCCTAGATCCTTCAGAAGACATGAAAGAGCCTGATGTGGTGGTGCACGCCTGTAATCCCAGTGACTTGGGGTCTGAGACAAGAGGATTGCTAGTTCAAAGCCGGACTCAGCAACTTAGCAAGGCCCTGTCTTAAAATAAAATATAAAAAGAGCTGTGGGTGTTGCTCAATGGTTAAGGGCCCCTGGGGTCACTCCCTGATATCAAAAAGAGAAAAAAGACAGGAAAGAACTCAGTGAAACGATGGCCTATGATGTGTGAAAGCACTGTGGGAGAGCCTTTAGTTCTTCCAGTTACCTTCAAATCCATGAAAACACGCCGGAGAGGAGCCCTACGTGTGTAAGGAGTGTGGGAAATCCTTCAGTTGATCCAGTCATGTTCGTACATCAAAGAACTCGCTGGAAAGAAACCCTAAGAGTGTAAGCAGTGTGGGAAAGCCTTTAGTGCTCAAAGTTCCCTTCAACAGGACATTATTCGCAGTGGAGAGAAGCCTCATGAATGTAAACTATGCGGGAAAGCCTTTCGGATCCTCAGGTTCCTTCAAACACATGAGAAAAATCACACCAGCAAATAACCCTGAATGCAAACAACGGGAAGACTTAGTCAACCTGTGCATTGTCTAGCAAAGATGAGAACTCCCAGCGGCAATAACTTGTAAAGGACCTGGGAGCGCTCGTCATCCTCTTGGTCCAATGTGTTCATGCAAACGAGCACGGTGTAAAGAGGAATGTGCAATAAATGTGCAAAAATCTCTTGGTCCTGGTGAGAATTTGCACTGAGTTAAAACTCTGTGAACTTAAGAAAAATACAAGAGGCGTGAATTATAACAAATAGTTTCAAAGTTCTATGAAAATTCCTCATGTAGTGGAATCGTATAAATGCAATTAATAATGAAGAGCTTGATGCCAGTTTGATTAAAAGGTTCCAGAAAATGTACTGCCTGAAGAAAATGCCCCAAAACTTAGAAAAATATTGTTCATCAGTACCTCATTTTTTGTTTTTGATACTAGTGATTTAACCTAAGGGCCCTTTACACCTGAGCTCCATCCCCAGCCTTTTTTGTTATTTGAGACAGGGTCTCATTAAGTTGCTTATGCCCTCATTGCATTGTAGAGGCTGGCCTTGAACTTGGGATCTTCCTGTCATCCTCCTGAGATGCTGGGATTACAGGCATGCACCACTGAGCCCAGCTCCAGTAAGTTTTTTCCTTTTTCTTTTCTTTTTTCTTTTTTTTTTTTTTTTTTTAAGAGAGAGAGTTTGGAGCAGTGGCTTGGCAGTTATGGCACTTGCATGGCATGTGCAAGAACATGGGTTCAAACCCCAGCACCACGTGAGCAACAAAAGCCACACGAAAAACTAAACACAGTTGATCCTCTTTCTCTCTCTCTCTCAAAAAAAAGGGGGGGGGGTGGCAAGGAGAGTGAGAGAATAAATTTTTATTTTTTCATCTGGCCTTTCTTCAACAGTTTGTTGTGTATGTGGTCCTGGGGTTTGAACTGGGGTCCCAGAGCATGCCAAGCAAGTGCTCCAACCTCTGAGCCACAGCTCCAGACCAGTAAAGTAAATCTCTGCATTATATATTTGTATTTTTATTCTTGAAAATAAGAATGAGGTGGCATACTTATCCAAGTTTTGATTAGGCAATAATCTACCTTAATAGGTAGTTTTTAAAAAAGAAAAAATGAGAATCAATTTTACCGATTTTTTCATCGGCATTTGTTTCTCTTGTCAGTTGTGTGTGTGGTGCTGGGGTTCGAACCCAGGTGTTCGTGCATGCCAAGCAAGCGCTCCAACTGCTGAGCCCCTGCTGCAGCTACATAGTCATTTTAAATTACATTATGCAGTAAGTCTCTTCATTTTGAACTATGTTGGCTCCATTGCGAATTAATATGTATTTCCAATATGCCATGAAGGTTAGTTTTGTGGTTTTAAAATAATTGTAGTTAATGAGCCACTGAAAATGAGTTTTTCTTGATTATTTCAAATTTCCTACTCACATGATGGGTTTTTCCCCTTTTATTTATGTAACCATACATACATTTATGTAAAATACACATGTAATTAAGGAATGTGTGTGTACATGCACTTTTTAAGGAGTAAATGACATTTTACATGAATTGTATATCACTTTTTGATATAGTTCTTCAAACCAGATTTATGTAAGCTTTTTAGAATTAGCTGTTTCTCAAACACTGCAGATTAATATATATTTTGTCATTTTTTCACATTTTATTTTAAAAATTCAAATATATTAATTATGTATTATTTTGGGTGTACTGATCCTAATGAGAAGAATGAAATTCTTTCACAGTAAGGTAACAATTCCCTTCCCTGGGAGTTCAAATTTAACTCCCTATTACCAAATTAATTACACATACCATCTGTAAAGCTATTCTTCGTTGAAGGGCCATGCAAAATCAGATGACCATACTTGCCCTGAAGACCACATAGAATTTGATGACTAAGAGACTTCTCCTCTTTTCTTCCTTTCTCCCTTTTTCTTTTTCAGTAGAGACCACACACTTTTTAAACAAGTGCTGTAAAGCTGATATATCCAACAAATAAAACATATCACTCCAGTAAGTTCCCTCCTCCTGTTGACTTCCCTACAATTGATGCCCCATCTCAAGAGAGCTGCTGTTTAGAATATTATCACCATAGCTTAGTTGTCTAATTCTAGCATCCATTATAAATGGAATCATACAGTTTGGACTTTGTGTCTGACTTAGCTGAAGCTAACACCTGTGAGGTTCCTGTTTATTGTTTCATATACTAGTTATCTTTTTTCTCCTTTAATCATGGAGTTGTATTCCATTGTATAAAATATAATTTGTCCATTCACATTTTGATGTGCATTTGTGTATTTGTTTTCAGTGTGGGACTATGATAAAATAAAGCTTTGAATGTTTCTGTGTAAAAATTTAAATAAAAAAAACCTGACACACCACTGAGTAATATCTCCAGCCCTATTTATTTCATTTTGGCAACAGATCCAAGTTATCCAGGCTAGTGTCCTGCCTCAGTCTCCCTGGTAGCTGGACTTTGATGCATGTGGCACTGACCCAGCTTACTGAGAGACTGTACTGGGGCCCTGAAGAGTTCCTACCTGACAGGCAGTTGCTTAATAGAAATTCCTTATGCCTCCTTCTCAACTGTGGTTATGGGGAATTAGGTTGAATTCTGCTAACTGCAGACTTGTAACCTACTGGAATCAAGACAGAATCCTGCTAACAGTTAATTGAACAAAACGGTATTTTCTACAACCACAGAATAACACCTTTGGACCACCTTCAAATGGTTTTCATGCAGGTACACCAAGAGGCAACCTGACCTCTACCCTCGCTTATTATGGCTCATTCCATATGTATTCACACACCCCTTAGCTGCCTGATTACATGCTAGTGAAGGTAGATGGGGTTCCACAAAGGAAACTGATCCACAGTCAACTGCTTGTAAATATTTTTTTTAATAAAGAGAAGCAATCTTTAGTTTTTCATGTGAATTTCATTCCTCAGATACTTTGTTGGGTACGTGGTGTTGGGGTTTGAACTCGCGTCTTTGCACATGCCAGGCAAGTGCTGTATCTGCTGAGCCACCGCTTCAGCCCCTGCTCGTAAATATTAATTTCCTTAACATGACCACAGCCTTTCTAAATGAGGTGCTCAGCTTTTGAGTATGCCTGTGCTCTGCCTAGTGCATACCTTTTCCTTTGCAAAAACACGGTTGCTTTTCCTTTAATCTGTGCTGTACTTAACTTCTTTTTGGTGGCCAGGTGTGGTGGTGCATGCCTGAAATCCCGGAGGCACAGGATGCTGAGGGAGGAGGATCATTAGCTGAAGGCCAGCCTCAGCAAATGTCCCTCAACAACTTAGGCAAGACCCTATCTAAAAAATTATAAAAGGACTAGGATGCGGCTCAGTGGTCAAGTGCCCCTGGGTTCGTTTCCTAGTATCAAAAATAAGCTCTTTTTGGTGATGTGGTCAAGAACCTGGAAAGGTTTTGATGGAGGTCTCCTCTGTCCCTGGACACCTCAAACCGTGACTGGTGTCATCTTTGACAAGCCAACCAGGTGGTAAATTGAGGACAACAGGACAAACTGGGAAGTAACCAGCTTTTTTCTAGTATTTTATCTTAATTCTGAATTTGCTGGAGTTTGCTTTTATTTTTTGTTTTGCCTGTGTCTTTTTTTTCTCTTAAATCATTGCAGCCAGGCCTGTGCTAAAGATGAGCACAGATTCCTTCCAACCCAATAAGAAGGATGTGTGAAGGAGAGCACCCCATGTGTACTGTGGACTCATGGAAGCCCCACAGTAACGCATCTCCTTCCTGGGCAGGAAGAACACCCCTTCCTCATCCAGGAAGGCAAGCGCAGGGTTCATCACCCAGTGTCTCGAGCCTGCTCACATTTATTCATCAACGTGCAGGAAAGTAGAAGACAAAGTGGGGAACTGGCTTTGGGGTTAAGCCATTTGAAGCAACCTCCATAACCCTAGATCCATCAGCTAGCTCAGAAAGTTGGAATTTCAGGAGAGGGCGCACCTCCATTAAAGTATTTGAAAAATAAAGACACTGGAGAGAAAGCAACTGGGTGCTGTGCGGTTTGCCGAGCTCACATGGCTCTGCCTGAAACCTCGCCTTTTCAGCCTCTCAGCCTGCCCCCAGACTCTGTTTACTTTCCATTATGTTACCAAGCTTTCTGCACGATCTTTTTAGACACTCCATAGTCAACTTTGCAATCACTCCCACCCGGGTCTCTCAGAATATTACACACCTCTCTTACTGGAGGTCTCTGCCCTTGGACTCAATTTCTGGAAAATCCCTCCTCTCACCTCATCCTGGAGTTAGCTTTCCTGTCTCATCCCCTCTTCTGCTCAAAGCCATTACAACACTGGCAGACTTGGTGTCCTGGATTGCTCTGGCACTGCTGTTGCAAGACATTGACAGTCCAAAATTTATTCCATTAGAACACTCCTATTTGGGACAGATGCAGTGGCTCAGCGGTTACAGCGCTTGCCTGATGTGTACAAGGACCCAGGTTCAAACCCCAGCACTACAAATGGAACTAAGTGTCACAAAAATAAAACCCAGACCAAAAAAAAAAAAAATTTGTTTCTCCCTCCCTCCCTCTTAAGAAAAAGAAAGCTTGTTTTTCCTCAAATGCCCTCATCACTTATTTGGAGGAGTCTTCATGGTATTTTCCCTTTTATCCTGCTAAATCATTTGATCAATTATACTTTCCTGGGTGAGAACAAATAAAAACGATTTCTATCACTGAAGTTTGCAGTCTAGACTTTCTTATAGTGCCCACCCAGCCTGATAATCTGCCCCTGTTCTTTATGTCAAGAATCTTTATGGAGGGCTGGAGCGGTGGCTCAGCGATTTCGGCGCTTGCCTGGCAAGCGCAAGGACCCAGGTTCAAACCCTACCACCACGTACACAACTAAGTGTTGGAGCAACTAAGGCCATGTGAAAAACTAAAAAGTTTCTCTCTGTCTCTCTCACTGTCCCTCTCTCTTAAAAAAAGAATCTTTATGGAGCCTCGTGGCACTTGTCTCTGAGAATGCTTAGCAGATGCTGGGACCCCAAGAATGCTTGGGTACAGAAATACTATGTTTAGGGCTAGCAGACCTCTGATATAATGTATGCTAGTCTGGTCTTTACAAACCAGACCTGTGTGTGCCAAGTCCACAGTAGTTTGCTTTTGAGCTTAGTCCACAGGGTCAAGGATCTCTCCAGGAGGTGATTTTTTTTTCTATTTCAAGCACAAGAAGGCTGAAGTCCTAGCTCATGACCAAGCGGAACGGAGACTTTTCAAACAAAATGGGTAATACCTCACCGATCCCAGCGAATTTTCCTTTTGGGTTGCTTGCTTTTGAGGGGAGAAGTATTGGGAATTCAATTTAGATTAATTTTCTTTATATATTGACTCAAAACATGAGAGGTAACAGTCTTTCATCCTATTGAATTTGCCACCATCCACTCAATTTGAGGGCAGATACCTAGCCCATTATTAGAGAATACTTTGGAAAATGAGACTGACATGATTGTAAATCTACCTTTGGTGGCTAATGCCACCCATATAATTTAAACTGACCATCCCATAGGACCCCCTTTCCACCATGTACTTTTTAGCCTTTGGTTTGACCTGGTGAACTAATGTAGCTGAATACAATTTCAACCACTTCAGGAACCCTAGACATTGACCTTTAAAAATCTAGTTCCATTCATGTATTAAGTAGCTGTGGTGCTCTCTTTTCCTGTGATAAAGTTGTAGATTTCTGCTGTAAAATAATCAGTGTACTTGGTCAAACTGCATCAACACCCCTAAACCATTATTATATAATGCAACTGGCTTTTTTGATTATATAGGTGCCCCACCCACTGGGTGTAAAAACATGGAGGAGATTTGCTATCTTTGGAGGAAATGGGTTAGCCATGTACATTAACCAAAGAGCGTTAAAGGTCCCCTTACAAACTGGACCTGGTCTCCATTGTGCAAATGCACTAGCAACACCTTGCTGGCTCCTAAGATAAGACAAATGCTGCTCTTGAACCCAGGCTTCCATGCCTACCTGGGCATCCGGGTAGGGTTCACGAGTGGAGGCGGTACAGCACATTATTGAAGAGAAGACTGAGCACAGGAGTAGGATGTGTTGTCACTTCAGCACAGAACACAAGCTTTCACCGGTGGCCCCCGAGACAGGCACCAGAGAAGAGAGGTCCAGGTCTAACTGTCACTGAGGTGACAGGCCACATTGGATCCCTCTCTGAACTGGTGAGAGGAGTGACTGCCCGACACACATCAGAAACTAAGGAGACGTTGCCATCGAAGCTGGACAAAACTAATTGCTACCAGAATGCTTGCATAGAAAAGAGGTTAGTTCTAGATTATTTGCTGGCTCTGGAAGGTGGAATTTGTGCTCTGGAAAGCACCTGCTGCTGTTTCATGCCAGTGTGAACACAAAGCAGTGCTGATAAGATTTCACAAATCGAGTTGGCTCACAGCCCTTTATCCAGGTAGTGCTCAGGCTGCATGGGAAACTAGGGAAGATGAGCTGCCCAACTTCACCTGGTGTTCACCACGATTAGGACTTGTGGTTGCTCTGTGTCTGTTGTTGGCTCTGATTTGTTTCTCTTTCTTTCTTTCTTTTTAAGAGAGAGGGACTGTAAGAAAGAATCCGTTTTATTTAGCTTTTCACGTGGCCTTCGTTGCTCTGACACTTCATTGTGTATGTGGTGCTGGGGTTCGAACCTGGGTCCTTGCAAGTGGCAAGCAAGCGTCGCAACTACGGAGCCACTGCTCCAGCCCCAGCCAGGTACCTTTGACTCCGGGCTAGGAAGGGACATTGCTCTACTCCAGCCAGAAGCATCTCCTTAAACCCCTTAGTGTGACAGAAAGATGAGGGATCCAGGGAAAATGCCACTTCTTCCATAATCCTAGTTTCAGCATTTTTTTCTTCTGCATTCTCATATCATCTTGTCCTCTTCTTTTTCTTCTTCTTCTTTGTTTTTTTTTTTAATTGGGTCGAACATACATGTCTTTCGTGGCCATTTGATATGGAAATGTAGGTGCTGAGAGTCTGCTAAGATTAAGAACAAAGGATTGTGTGTGAAGATGCTCATGGTTCAATTTGGGAAACTTCTGTATTCTGGAATGACAGAGTGGTCAGAAGTGTTCTATGTGAAGTCATGGTTCTTCTGGAGGTCAGTTCAGAGACCTAGATAGTGGCCCAGAGAAGATGTGTGAGGTCCTTCCTGAAGCATGTCCAAGTGATTTATTGGAGGCATGCAGGTCTTCCATGGCTTTTCAGGTGAAAGGGACAGCAGTGTAAAGGCTCAAGGTGACAGAGGCAAGGTGTTCTCAGGTATAATGGTATGTCCACTGACCCCTGGCCAGTGGGAAGTGGCAGAGGGAGTTTTGGAACATGAAAGCAGACAGGTGGGAGGACAAGACCATGCAAGACTGTGAAGGCCATTTGAAGAATTTGTTCCTAGGATAGTGGGAAACTAAATAGTTTTAATGCGTGCAGGAAGAAGCTGCATGATCTTCCATGGGATTAATATATTCATAGATCTTTCAGTCGTACCCCCTTTTGGGTTTCCATGAATGTCTAGGATATAGCCATAGAAGATAATCCTTATGGGTTCTTTGTGTCTGCAGCATTGGGGTCATATGGGTGGCATGTGTCATCTTGAGTAGATACTGCCAGTTTTCCAAAATATTTGTACCAACGTTTTGGTTTTCGGCATACCCTAGTGATCAGAATTTTCAATGAGATCTCTCTGACTGCTGTGAGATCAGATTGTAGAGGACAAGGATGGGATTCAGAGACTGAGGTAAGTGGAGAGTGATGATTGTGGTTCCAGGAACTGAGTGAGTTTGGGACTAACTCCATGGGTGAAATGGCCAGTCTTACATATTTCTCCCAGGGAGAAAGGAAGTGAACTGGTTTTGCCCACTAAACTACTGATACCAAATGTGGGGGCTCTTTGCAGACCTACGACCAGTTCTCCACCTCTCTAGAAAGCAAGCAATTCCATTGAATTCTGGTAGGATATGAGGTTAGTGTCTCATTCCACTGGATTAAGGGTCCAGTCCACAAAAATGGCCCTTACATCAGATGCCTGTCAAAATATTGAGCGTGCAAGGACAACCTTTTGGCCAACTTTGCAAGAAACAAACTGTCACTGGTATTCACTCAAAATATTACCATCTTTCTGTAAGACCATTTCAAGTGGTGTTACATGGTATAACATTAAAGCATTACTTATGTGTGCAACTGGTGAATTTGGCAGGTCACATCAGATAGATAATAAAAACGAGACGCCTTCAAAGGGATAAGCCACACTTGTCGGTTGCCAGGCACAGACACCAGGTGGCACAATGAAATGAGAATATGTGAGAAATGCGGAAGCAGATGCAAAAGGGAATGTGCTCATTTGATTGGTTGGGATCTCTTATGTTTGTTCACATTGAAACTGGAGTTTTGGGATGAGACTACATTCCCATTTTGCCAGTTTTACTTAGTTTTTCATGTGGCTTTCATTGCTGCAACACTTTGTTGTATATGTGGTGCTGGGGTTCAAACCTACATCCTGTGCATGCCAGGCAAGTGCTATAACCACTGAATTGCCACTCCTGTGCCCCCCCCCTTTCCTTTTAAAAGCTTTCCTCCTCCGGGAACTTTTGGGAGATGGAGCTTTCCAAACAATGCAGTGCCTTTCATCTTCCTTCAAAGCTGATTTTGGGGACTGGAGTAGTGGCTCAGAGGTTATGGGGCTTGCCTGGCATGCATGAGGACCTAGGTTCGAACCCCAGCACCATGTACACAACTAAGTGTCGGAGAAACAAAAACTACATGAAACACTAAATAAAAATTGATTCTCCCTTCTCTCTCTATCATTGTCCTTCCCTCTTTAAAAAAAAAAAAGCTGATTTTGAATAAGACCTCTTTTCATACCAATTTGACTCTGAATATTTCTGGAGCAGAAAACATTATGTCTTAACCTCTTTCCTCCCAGGAAGGATCTTCCTGCTACCCAATCACTAGAACAAGTAGAGAAATAGTGTCAGCAGGGAGCAGCTCAGACCACTGGAAAACAGGAGTCACATGCAGATGAAGTTGGAGTTACTATCCTTTCGGAGGTTGTAAGTCTTGCTGTTCAGATCTTTCCTGGATAATATTTTTATTTTGGCATGCATAGAATTGCTGTAGTCAAGGTGTAATTTATATAAAAATTAAGTAAAATCTGTGAAGGCCCGGCTTCGAGAAAAACTCTTTTAGGGAGTCTGCTGGAGTCAGAGTTGATGAATTTGACATCTTTTGTTCAGATCCTTAAACTGACACCAGGTGATAGAGCCCATCTGATGAATATTAAGGTGTTGAAGTACAAGGGTTTCCATACTGGCAACAGGAGACTGCAGGGCATGTTAAACTCTCATAGAGTTTAATCCTTAGGTGTTGCTTCCTTGGCAGCTGGTGGCGCTGCATCCTGGCCCTGAAGCATGGGAATATGTTTAACTTTCTGAGTTCAGGTTCTCCTTGTGACTCTGGACAAAGCACTATTCCTGTCTGAGCAGGTCGAAACGTTTAATTTTTTGGTACCAGGGATTGAACCCAGGGCAACTTAACCGCTGAGCCATATCCTCAGCCCATTTTTATCTTTTATTCCGAGACAGAGTCCAAGTTGCTCAGGACCTCACAAAGTTGCTGAGACTGAATTTGCAATCCTCATGCCTCATCCTCCCCAGTCGCTGGAGGGATTACAGGCATGCGCACC
>PVKS010020422.1:0-36075 GCA_004027875.1 Aplodontia rufa | reverse complement strand
GAAATAATAACAAATAATATTTCAAACCTTCGGAACAAGATGAGTTTCCAGATAGTAGAAGCATTTAGAATCTCAAATAGACAAGATTAGAAGAGTACTATTCCGTAGAGTATTATAACTGAAGTTCCAAAAATCTGGATGAAATAAATAATTTTAAAGTCTACAAGACACGAGAGTGATTTCAAGCCGCTCTTAGAGGAAAACCAACCAGAAGGATATCAGTTTTCTTAACAGAAACCTTAAGGTCCAGGGGTCTGTAAATCATATATTTTAAGCCCTAATACAAAGTAACTGGCAAACCAGATGTTCACTTCCAGAAAAGTTCCTATTTGGCATCAAAGAAGAAATAAAACCCTTTGATGATAAGCATAAACTAAAGGAATTCATGACTGTAAGGCAGCATTGCAGAAGACACTTAAAGGGATTTTGCTTGCAGAAGAAGATCAAAAAAAAAATAAATAAATAAATAAAAAAGAATACCTGGGAAAGAAAGCCTGTCTGTCATTGGAAGAGTAGATAAGCAAATGAGAATTGTGAACAAACCAAATGTTAAAAATAAATCCAAGTAGCAGGAATCAAAAATCATTTATTTATTATAACACTGAATATAAATGGTCTCAGTTGTTCTATTACAACAAAAGCAGATTGGATTGGGGGAAAAGACTAAGTAATATACTGCCAGCAGAAAAAAATACACATCATTTCCAAAGATATCTCTGGACTGAAAGTAAAAGAATAAAAAATTATATCTCATGCAAGTGAAACCCCAAATCAAGCGGGAGTGGCTACTTTCATATGCAACAAACAGACTTCAAGGCAAGTTAGTCAAAAGAGGAAAACAAGGGCATACACTCTAGTAAGGGTAATCCAACAAAAAGAAATAATGCTACTAAACACTTATGCACCAAACATCCATCTATTTAATTATATAAAACAAGTGTTATTCAGCATAAAATGCCAGATAGATACCAAGACAATAACACTTGCTGATTTCAAAGCAGCCCAACAATATTTTAAATATTATGAAAATACTTAGTAGTACTAACCAATTGTGGTGAATTTGCACATTGAGTTTTGTTGCAATAAACTCAAAGAATGATCTAAACAGAATAGCATAGTGTTGAAGCTAAGTAGAATATATATTTTAAAAGGGATATAAATATTGATGCAGCCAGCAAATGTGTACCATCTGTTCTGTAATTCTTTCAAAGCTCTATTTTTAGGGACATTTGGAGATAAAGAAACCCCTGGAAAGATCCCCTGAAGTTTGTCATGGGAACCTCTTTCTCATAGGTATAATGATGTAAGGGTTTACAGTTATTTGGCTCATAAGACCATTGTTTATTCAACCACCAAAATCACACAAAATATACATTAATATCAATTACCAAATATTTCAAACTATTTCTATTTCAAAGCAAGAGGACAGTAATCAGGAAAAGGATTTCTCTTCAGTTAGATGGGATTTTGAATTTCCATACTACTTAATGTCATTACAAATGGTGATATCCTTAGTCAAGATGAAACTTTGTCACACTTCCAAGTGGAAATTTTCACATATGTAAAAATCTTGCTACAGAAAAAATCATAAATTTGCGCAAAATAGAAGATAAAATTATCACAGAAATGTATAAAATTTGAAGTGAAGAACTGTGAAAGCAAATGCAAATAATGACCCCCCAAAGTAACAAATAGACATATTTTTTAAAGAAGAGTTACATAAAAATTTGTACAAATAAGTATTTTTAAATTTGTACATCTATTCATCATTCTCCACACCCCAAATATTCCCCCTAGTCTTTGCTCAATAGTCACTGTATTTGAAACTATCAAGTTAGTTAATAATTGTGAAAGTCAAACATAAAGAAACATTTACCTCTTTCTAGTTTTACAATACTTCATAAATATCTGAAACTTTTCTTTCTAAGCCTCTCTCAAATCCATCAAATTCCTTTTATTACTACCTACTAATACTAGCTAAAGCTCCCACACACCAAGATCAAGCAATCCATGTCTGACTACATACAGGGCCAATATTTTCACTCTATTAGACACAATAACACCAAGAATATTCTTTGAAAAGTGCAAATATGAATATTTTCCATTTATGGTTAATAATTTAAAGTAGCCTAATTTTTATCTTAAAAAATACAACACTGTTTTTAATGGCTTGTTTTTCAGCTTCTTCTATCACTCTTCTATGTTCCTGTCACATTGGCTTTTTTCTTAGAAAAGATGTATCTACTAATATCTTAGCATGTATGCATATTAATGTTGGTAGTGTTAAAATTCATTTGAATATCAGTATAAATAAAAATGTTTAACAAAGATAATATTTTCAAGTCAAAAGAAGTTTTGGAATGATCAATATACATGTGAAGAGATGTTCAATTAAGATAACTGATAATAAAAAGAACATACTGCTTTCAAATGATAACACAAATAAAAAAAACTAGAAAGTGGTGTTATACAAAGTTGACTATTCTCTATAATAAATGGAATTTCCCTAGATTGTCAAAAGTAAAAAAAAAAAACTACCATTGTTATTTTCTTTTTTTGGGGGGGGAAGTTGCTGATATTTAAATCCCTTGGACAAATATAAATTGACCCACCAGCTCCCCATAAAAATCACAGAAGATATAAGCATGAGCATATACCTCTCTATTGTATATTAATATTTTTATAACTCAAATTAGAAATTGATTAAATTTCCATAAACTTGAATAAAATAATGATGTTAGTGATAAACAAACATACTAAAAATGTAACATATATCTATAGTCTTATGGCATGCTTATGAAGTTCAAATAGTGGGAGGGCCAAGAGAGAAATTTGCCACCTTATCATATTGACTACATTTTTTTCCTGTATCCTCGAGCACTTCTTGAAGGTGTCTATGAACTTTTATGCAGCTTTCTGCCAATAGCCGTATCAAATATGCCCAAAGCAAGCCAAGCTACAGGAATAAAAATGGTCTTCTTTTACACATGCCCTACGCTTGGAATTCTTAATTCTCCCTTAGGAATATATTTGTGTTATCAGGAAATATACACAGCTAACACATTGTGAACCTTTGCATCTCCTTTTAATTGTTAACCAAGTACACAAAATTGAGCATTATATGATTTTTATTTCCTTGTGGTTGTGAAATAATTGTACTTATGTGCAATAAATCAGGAGTAGGTTAATTGAAGTCATTATTAATTGTATGAGGAAAAGACTTTTCAGGAACGTTAACTAAAACTTTCAACTTGTTTCTTATAGGACTTAACATTTTTTTAAATCACATCCACCAAAAGGTTATAAAGTGTGACATTGTCGAAAAATGTGGGAAAATGATACCTAGATTTTCATCACTGTTGAAACACAGCCAAACCAACAATATTTTGTTAGGTAGTAAAAGAATTTTGCAAAAATTAAATGCACAATGATATTTATTGTTCTGTCACCTTTACTAAAATCCAAAATATCAGATTCTAAAACAGAGAGATTGTCTCTTATCCTTGGGACAGGTGCATACCTACTCTATTCATGCTTCTCAGTTCCTTGACCTCACCATTTCAATCACAATATCTTTACCTAATTCTAGAATAATTGTATTTCCCTAAATGGTTATTTCGAACAGCTGATGGCTATTCTGTTGTAATATATCCATAATATTACCACTACTCATCACTTCTCTTTATGATTCCTTCATACATATAACCCTCATCCACCATCTGAATTATTCCAATTGCCTTTTAATTGGTCTCTCTGGTTCCATCATGTCTTCTGTAGGTCATTGTCAATAGCAACCATGTTACCATTTTAAAAATAAAGCCAGGTAGAATATATCAATCTTTATTTGAACTGCAAATAACTCAAAAAATTTTCGGACAATGAATAAAGAACTGTAACTGATTAGAGCACCAATTTCAGCTGTTTAAATTTGCCCTTTCTTTAAGCATGGAGATAGTTACAGATAATACACCAAAAAAATGGACATATCTATAATACCTACAATAATGTATTATTCATAAATAATAGTTTAAATGAATTGGCAGTTTCCTGTTGAACCATAGTACGATTAAACCTGAAATTCATCCTGTGCATGTCTTATAATTCTTTCAGCATTTAGCTACCGGAAAATACTTAATATGTTATTTTTTTAATCTCTTGTAGCTTTTCCATTGAATATATACTCCTCGGGGAAGATAATTTTTCTGTTTTCTTTTTTGTTGCTTTGTCCCTAAGCATGTAGAACAAGATCTAAAAAATTATGAATGCTCAATGAGCATAGCCTAATTATATAAATGTACACATTAAAGAATCAATTAATGTTGAATTCAATGTGAAGAAAAATTAAGGACTATTCAAAGGCAATGTATCAATTATTTTAGAGGACTACAAATCTATTTTGGCAGTCATCATTATGACAGTTGCTTCTCTGAAATTACTTTTAATACTTGTTTTCTGTTTGGAGCAAAAGTTTCATTGAGGGACAGGAGTGGTGGCTCAGTGGTTATACGCTTGCCCAGCATGCACAAGAATGTGAGTTCAAACCCAGCACCACGAACAAAACGAAGTCTCAGAGCAAGAAAAGCCACTTGAAAAACTAAATAAAACTGATTCTCTCTTCCTTTCTCTCTTCTTTTTTTTAAAAAATGTTTAATTGAAATATTTCAGCTGTAATTATAGAATGTTGACAAACGATTATGCCCTTATAACCCATATTTGTTTATTTTTTCATTTATTTAATGAGAGAAGTAGAGAGCGAGAGAGAGAAAAAGAGAGAATCAACTTTATTTCCTCATCTGGGTGTTGTTTTTCTGACACGTAGCTGTGTATGTGGTTCTGGGGTTGAAACCAGGGTCCATGCATGTTCCAGGACAGTGCTACAACTGCTGAGCTACTGCTCCAGCTCCTCTTGTAACTCATATTGTGTTGTGATAGAACACACATATGTTCCCAGAGATTTTATTATGTCCCTTTCCACTCAATCCACATTCCCACAGACAACAAGTAACCTTAGCTTTTTCCATGGTAGAATATTTTTCCAGTCATAGAACATTACATAAATGGGACCATACACTGTGAATCTTTTATGACGGCTCCTTTCACCAACATTACAACATTTAGACTCATCCATATTTGCTTTGTGAGTAATTAGTTCAAAGTTCATGAAAAGCATGCCATTATATGAAGCTAGTACAATTTCTCCTATTTACGGTTATTGGATAATCTGTAATATTCACCTATTTTGAATAAAGGTGAGATGAATATTTGTACAGGTATTTTGTTGTTGACATAGACATTCATTTCATGCAAAACATGGATATTTTATTAAGAAGTTGAGTTATTGTGCAATCATAAATGCATATAAAGTAACAATATGCATTTGCTCCTAAACCAGAGTTATCCCCACATCTCCCACACCCTAGACTCTTGATTATTCTAGATTTTGCTGCTACAACCTATATAATTGTTTAGATTGTTAATCTTCCAAAATTAAATGATTTCATAAGTATTTTTTTGGCCTCTGGGCATCGGGGCGATAAAGAGTATGCAGCATTGTTTATTGTCTCCCTAGATCTCTCCTTATCCTCCCTCGCTCTCCCCTCACCCCACCCTCCCCTCTTGCCTCCCCACTCCATCCTTATGATTCCTCCAGATTATGTGTTGCTATGCCCAAACTTGAGTGTTTTTAAAAAAAAATTAATTCATCCACATTCATAATACACATAAATATGAGGATACGGCAGTAAGATAATTTAATCAGCAAAAAATGATAGTAAATTACAATTTTTATGAATATTAGTGATATTTATGAAAAAATTTATGCTGTCCTAAGCAATGTTTACTAAGGAAAATGAAGTAGAATGGAGGGAATAAACTTATAATCTGATTTAAGATAAAAAAACAATGTAATATATGAGAGATTCAAGATTATAAAAAATAAATCAACATTTAACTGTCATTAAAAATTGGCTAAATACATCATTTTATAATTATGACACAAGTTTTGAGAACTCTGGCTCATTATTCAAGTAGCCAAGATTCAAATACAACCTTTAACACAAACTTAAGTCAACCCATTCAGCTCTCCTTTAGTTATAAAATTTTTATACGTGCTATAATAATATCATGGGGGTTTTCTAAGGGTTAAAACACAAATTCATGAAACACTATTTAACCTGAGACATAAATAATAGGCAATATTACTACAACATGATAAATATTCATTCAATGACTTTTTTCAAGGTATTAAAATAAGATATATTTATATTCTTACAATGATAATATGTTAATTAACTACCTTAGTTAATAAAAAGTGTATTGGTGGTTGGTTGTAGAATATACTGCTTTGTGGTTTGTTGTAAGTTATTATTTCCACTTAATTGAAATAATGATATCACTGTAGATTAATTTTATTATAGTTTATGTTTTAAAAGAGAAAGGAATGGAGAGAGTATGAGAAAGAAAAAGAGAATCATTTTTTACATATTTTTCATTGGGTTCTGGTTTCTCCAACACCCAGTTGTGACGTGGTGCTGGGATTCAAATTTGGCTCTTATGCATGCCAGGCAGGTGCTCTAACCACTGAGCCACCACTCCAGCACTGAAAATTAATTTTATGGAACTGCATGTAAACATGCTTGTAAATTTCATAAGAATCAAAAATTAAAAATCTTATTTTATTAAAAGTCAAATATTATGTTTTATATAAAGAGAGGACATTTTGAATGGCTTTCATTGCTGTATTTCTGTTTTTTTTAATTTACCTTGTGAAATGTACATTAATTATGCAACAATAAACTGAACATAATTAATGTTTAATATTTAGTGCATGTATAAGAAATATATTTATAAAGTTGTAGCTGCTACAACTAAGAGTAATTTAAAACTTCCAATGTGTGCCTAATTGCAATTGATTTATTCTTTCCACATTCATTTACTGAGAACTATGTACAAGTAAGGTTCTAGACATTAGGGATGTGGAGCAAGGGGATCAATGAACAAGATAAATTGGTCCCTGTCTTCATGGAGGTTATTAGTTAATGAGAATCTCAGAAATCAAATAATTATTCAGAAAAAGAATGAAACTTACAAAAACTTTCAAAGCGTTTTAGATAACTTTATAGGGAAATTTTAACTTTCCTTGAGGAAGCAATGTTTAAGCTGAAATACGAAGGCTGAGTGTATTTGGCTAAATAATCGTCATGGGAGATTGGAAGTAGCTAAAATGGGCAAAAGTAATCATGTGTAAAACTGAGGTGATAACAAGCGGGAAAGAGATCTAGTATGGCTAAAGCGTGAGAGGTCAGCCTTGGTTAATCCAAGCAAGGTCATCCACAGTGGTAACAGAGATTAAAATAAGTCAAATGATTGGACTGAGGTTTTTATTTAAAGTTTTCATGTAATGAAAGGGGGAGGATATTGATGTGTTTGAAAATAAGAATTTAACAGGATTCTAGTTTTAATATGCCAAGCTCTTTCTGAATTCAGTGGAAATGCTGGGTCTGAGGGCCAAGAGTGCTAGTAGAAATCAAGGTAATAAACCAAAGCATAAATAAGATGAGATGCTAACTGAGCTCACAAAGCGGATTTGACAGATTCCAGTGGAATCTAGCAATGCTACGAAGATGACTCTGATTACAGAGAAACTGGAATTTAAAGTTTGGTTTTGTCATTTAATAGTGACAAAATGTTTTAATATGTATTTTACGCTAAAATTTAAATTACCTACTGAATTACTACTGGTTCTAACAATAAGTGTATATAATATAGTGTTGCCATGTGGACCAAATTAGTTAAAGCTTACAAAGCATTTCATGGCCAACTATGTTTGAAAAATATCTTATTATTATTATTATTATTGAAATTATGGAAATTATTAAATGAATGCAGATTTAAGGAAAAGATTCAAATACAACTCAAACTTTTTCAATATTTAGAGACCAAATGTATGGTTGGATTCTCAAGGTTAATTATCATGACTACTGATAATTAATAAACCATTTAATGAAGATGAGAACATGGAAAAGGAAAAAGAAAACTACGACAGGAATGTTTAGGAGGAGAAGGAGTCCAATTTTAAATAATAATATTCTTCTTGGAGTTATAGTGAGTTGAAATGAAATGATACGTATGTTATGTAATGGACTGTCAAGTGTAAAAAATAATGTTGACATATATATATATATTGTTCTGTATTTCTTTTATAGATTTTTTTTAAAAATGTTTAAATTAAATGTTTTAACTGACATGGAGAAGCATAAAGATTATGCTAATTAATATTGTGCCATGTGATTTTTCAATATATAACATTTTACTATTTTAAATAAACTCAAACATAGTTATGCCCTTATTTATCTATCATTTCTTCTTAGTAAGACTGTTCAACATCCTTTCTTCCGGCTACCTTTTTTTTTATTACTTTTTTTTTGGTATTGGATATTGAACCTAGATACATCACTGAGATACATCCCCAGCCCTTTTTATATTTTATTTTAAGGCAGGGTACACTAAGTTGCTTAAGGTCTCACTATGTTCCTGGCAATCCTCCTGCCTCAGCCTCCCAAGTCACTGGAATCACAGGCGTGTACCACTGTGCCAGGCTTTCCCGGCTTTTGTTTATTTGTATTTATTTATTTATTTAAAAGAGAGAGGGACAGTGAGAGAGACAGAGAAAGAGAGAAACAACTTTATTTAGTTTTTCGCATGACCTCCGTTGCTCCAACACTTAGTTATGTATGTGGTGCTGGGGTTTGAACCTGGGTCCTCATGCTTGCCAGGCATACGCTGAAACCCCTGAGCCACTGCTCCAGCCCCTTTCCTGGCTTTTAGATGTATATACTGTATAATTATCATCTGTGGTCACCATACTGTGCAATACCACACCTGAAATTCTTACTCCTAACTGTAAGTATCAGTTGGTCAAACTCGTCCTATCTCTAACTCCCTTCAGTTCCTTCCTACCTTCTGACAACTCTTAATCTGTGTTAGATATTTTTTCTTTTTTAATTTTCTTTTTTTATATTATACATATGGGTGAAATCGTGCAGTAGTTGTGTTTCCATGCATGGTTTAGTTAGTTAACATAATGATCTACAACTTCATCCATGTTGTTGGGAAGGACAAGCTTGCCTTCTTGTTGAAGGCTGTATAGTATTCCATTATGTCTATACACCACGTTTTCTTTATGTATTGATAAGCTGATGAACATTAAGATTGTATCTATTTCTTGTGAATATTGCTATAAAATATGAATGCCGATATCTCTTCAATAAACATTTAATTTCCACTGCAGATAACTATATATGTTGATTCAACATGTTAGTTATATTTTTAAAGCTTTGAGGAATCTTTATATAATTTTCCCTAATCACTTCACTAATTTACATTCATACCATCAGAGTTCAAGTGTTCCATTTTCTCCACATTCTTGTCAATACTTGCTATCATTTGCTTTCTTTTGATAATAGACATTTTTAGTAGTATAAGGTGTTATTATAGTTTTGAATTGAATTTGGCTGCTGATTAGTGATGTTAAACAATTTTTACCATAAACATTTTGACGCTTTATGCCTTCTTTATTGAAATGTTTATCTTGGAAACCTATAGATTCAGTGAAATCCCTAGCAAAATACCAATGACATTCTTTATATAATTAGAAGAAAAAAGAAAAACAAACCTAAAATTTAGATGGAACCATAAGGAACCTTGAACAGCCAAAGCAGTCTTGTCTACCAAGAATAAAACAGGAAATATTATCCTATCTGAATTCAAATATACTAAAAAATTATCAAAGTCTCAGGGTGTTGCTATAAAAACAGATATATGGATTATGGAACTGTTTTAGAAAGCTTTGAAATAAGGACTGCAGTGGTTGATCAGTGGTATTGTACTTGCCTGGCATGCACAAGGACCTGGGTCCAAACTCCAGCACCATGTACACTCAGTTGTATTCACTCAGAGCAAAGAAGACCAGATGAAAATCTAAATAAAGTTCATTCTGTCTTTCTCTCTCTCTCTCAAAACAAAAAACAAAACAAAACAAAAAAAAAAAGAAAAGAAAAAAAAAAGAAAAGAAATCTTAGAAATAATTCCACACAACCACAGCCACCTGAGTTTTGAGGAAGATGCTAAGAACACACATTGGAGAAACCACCACTTTTTCACAGCCTTTTCAACACATAAAACTAGGAAAATTGAATATCCACATGAAAAGAATGAAATTAGATTCATATTCCCCACTACTTTGAAAAATACTTGGGAATTAAACTTTAAAGGAAGAAAAAGACCTCTACAATTAAAATTATCTAACATTGAAAAAAATAGAACAAGACCTGAGAATATAGAAATAAAAGAAAATCAGCTCTAACATTCACTTGGAGCAATAAGAAACCCAGCATAACCAAAGCAATACTAAGTAAAACAACAAACAAACAAACAAACCATGAAGCAAGAGGCATCACAATCCCTGACCTGAAATCGTACTATCAAGCTGTAGTGAAACAAACAAGCCAGTATTGGTATGAAAACAGTATGAAGACCAGTGGAGTAGAAGAGAAGACACAGAGACAAATCCTTACCATCTACTATTCAACCAAGGGGGCAAAAACACAGTTTGGAGGAAAGACAGCCTGTTTAACAAATGGTGCTGGACAAACCATCCGCACAAAATTGGAATTACATTCGTATTTCTCATCCTGCACAAAAATCAAATCAAAATGGATCCAAGAGTTAGAATTTAAGCCAACAACAATTAAATTATTATTAGAAGAAATACAATCAACATTCCACCATAGAGGTATAGGCTCCTACATCCTCAATAGGACACCCATAGTGCAAGAATTAAAGCCAAGAATCAATGAGTGGGATGCCATTAAACTGAAAAGCTTCTGCATAGGTAAGGAATTAAGTTTGTCAAGAAGAACCTACAGAAAGGGAGAAGATCATAGCCGTCTACTCCTCTGACAGTGGGCTATTATTCAGAATATACAAAGAACTCAAAAAACTTAATACCCAAAACACAGTCCATCCAATCAATAAAAGGGCCATGGGATAAAACAGAAACTTCTCAACAGAGGAAGGTCAAAAATCCAACAAATATATGATAAAGTGTTCTACATCCCTAGCAATCAGAAATATGTAAATTAAAATGACATTAAAATTTCACCTCACCTCATTCAAAATGGCAAGAAATATGAACAATAATAAATGCTGGATGGGTTGTTGGGAGAAAGGAAGGCTAACACACTGCTGGTGGGACTGCAAACTGGTACAGCCACTCTGGAAAGCAGTGTGGAGACTCCTCAAAAAATTAGGGATGGAACCAACCACAATATGACATAGTTATCCCACTACTGGGTGCTTTCCCAGAAGAGCTATAATCAGCATATTACAGTGACACAGCCACATCAATGTTCATAGCAGCACAATTTACAATAGCTAAATTTCATAATCAAAGCAGATGCCCTTCACTGAATGAATGGGTCCCAAAACTCTGGTGTGTGTGCGTGTGTGTGTGTGTGTGTGTGTGTGTGCGTGTAGCTCTACTCAGCTATTAGAAAGAATGATATCATGGCTTTTGTAGGTACCGGGATGGAAATGGAAAACATCATGCTGAGGGAAACAAGCCAAACATAGAGACTTCAGGTTCGAATGCTTTCTCTTACATGTGGAATCTGAGTAAAACCGAATATAGGATGAAAGTTAGTCAAGTTTTATTAATAGACACACTAGATTCAAAGTAACACATAATTTGGGGAAACTATAGCTATGAAAGTGAGGAAAAAGGGTAAGGGGAGAAGAGAGGAAGGAGGAGAGGGAGTGGAAAGTCAGTTATCAATACCGTAGGGTGCACTTGACTTCCCTGAGAAGCCAAATAATACTCAGGTAGGCATTTAAATCTAGAAATTTTCAAAATTAATATGCTTGTATGGTCATTTATATCTATAGGGGAAATTACAAGGGAATAAATAATTGGGGAGTGGGCAAAAGCAGGGAGATCCTGGACAAGGATCAGGGTAAAGTTACTTTGTCCTTCCACATGCATGCAATGAATCCCTTAAATATGTAAGACTATGCTGAATTAATAAAAAAATCAGCACAAAAGTAAAGACTCAAATGTGAGAGGTGAAACTACTAGTAGAAAATTACCATCACTAACACTAACACCACTATGGCAAATAGATAAAGGAAGGGCAAGAATTTGGGGGTATGATAACAGAACAGGAAACAAAAACCAAATGTAGGTACATTTTATCTTTCTGTCAAGAAACTATTCTAGCTGTGGTCCCTCTTCAACACAAATTAAGCATCCCTTAGTGCAGATAATTCTTTACTTATACCTATATACTGAAACACAATTTTATCTGTGTTATCTGAAATTTATCTGACACTTATTTCAATGCTCTCTCTTTTGTTTTTCATTCAATCATAGCATAATGAAAACTCTATTACTTATTATATTTAATATTTACTAACTCATCTACTATTTCAAATTTATTCATTAAAAAATTTTAAATTATCAATTAATATGTTGTTAAATTTAATTATCATTAGCTATTGATATTTAATATTGACTTTTTCTTCATATTCTATATCACTTTTTATTATGTTACTAAATTTCTTCTGTAAAATTCCATTCATGAAGGTACACATTTATTAAGTGAATGTCTGCTCTGTATCAGTTGTTTTTGTGAAGTATTTGAACCACAATATTTATAAGATCATTACATACACAAGTATTGAGCACCCACATTGGCTAGAAACTGTTTTAGGTCCTTGGAATGTTTCTGTAAACCAAACCCTGCTCTAACCAAAATTCCATTTTATTGTAGAGAGGAAAAGCCAAATTAAATAGCTATAGATTTTGCCATAAATTTACAGTCATTTATGGAATTAAGAGACCAATGCAAAAAAAAAATATCAAGATTTTGTGAATATAGCTTTGTTGGGATTTGTTGCTATTTAAAAGGGGGACCATGAGATTTGCCATCATTAACATTTGAGCACAGACTTGAAAGGTTAAGGGGACTTGTGAACATCTAGAAAAAAGTATCTCACAATACACATCAAATTCAAGGCACCAATGAAGAAAGGAAACAAATGTGACGGAGACAGGAGAAAGGAAACGGGAAAGTCGAGTCATGAAAGGGACTGGGAGACTACTTTAATGGCTATGGCATTTAGTTTGACTGAGTGAATGCACAACATCCAAGTGAAGTTTTGAAGAAGGATCAGCAGATTTTTCTGTGAAGGATCCAATAGTAAAGTGTATGTGACATTTGTGGGCACCCAGTATGGCTCAAAGTTCCTAATCTCTGTAATTGCAGTAAAAACACATTCATAGATAATACATGTTCATGGCCATGACTATGTTCAAAAAATTTGTAAACAACAACAACAAAAAAAAAAACAAAAACAAGAGAAAATCAAGGTTGTTGACCTGTTTTTCATGTGGAATGCAGTTAGCCATCTTCACTCCTGGAGTAGAAAAATAGCATTATGAAATTTTCAGTTTTCAGTGTACCATTCTGAATGCGATCTTGAGAACAGACTCCAGGGTGTACCAGTGAAAGCTGTGAGAGCACCAACAGCAGGATTTTTGTAATAAAGGTGGGATTGTGTGATAGAATCTGTGGTATTGGGAAGTGGCTCTGCATGCATGCTTTGAAGATGATATCACTAGAGATTCCTGAAAGTTTGCAAGTGCATGAAAAAAAGGGAGTTTAATAACATTAAGATCTGTCTGTGCAACTGTATGTGTAGCACTGTCATGAAATGAGGTGGGGAAAAATCTCTGTAGTGAAGACTGAAGGATACAGTTTAGAAGTCATTTTAGGACACTTTCAGTTTCCAATGTTTTAAATGTCCAAGTCTGATATCAAATGGATACACAAGAATTTAGATTCAAGGTGAAGTCTGCTTCAAAAACAGAGATTTGGTACTCTTCAGTTTAGCTTTATAGTATTTTTCTTAAGCCACACAACTGAATATGATTAACTGGTCAATAAAAGGAAAACTATAAAACAGAACGAGTAAACTTAATGACATTCCACCAGCAGGAAAGTTGAGAAGGAGAGGTCAGTTATATGAGGAGGACACTAAGAAGATATCCTTTAAAAAATGCCAAGTAAATAAACTGTTATAATGAGTCAAATATGAATGGCACATCAAATAATTTAAGAACTGATATTTTCTCACTAGACTAACAACTGTGGAATCATTGCTGCATGTCATAAAAAAAAAAAACAACATTTTCCTTGGGTGTTGGCTATCAATTCCTATTTGGGGTAGATTAAGAAGGAAAGGAATGAATGATAATTGTGAGCAGAATGAATTTCATCTCCAGGACTTTTATTGTAGAGAAGAGGTATGGATTGGAGCTATAGCTACTAGGAAGAATTGAGTCAAAAGAGATTATCACTATTATTTAAACTGGAGAAATAGAACTTATTTCATGATAATAGAAATAAGAAGATAATGAAAATTATATTCAGGAAAAGAAGAGGAAAGAATTTCTGGAACAATGTATTTCAGGTGATGTAGGAGGATGAGATTCCTCACACAAAGGGAGAGGTTAGCTTGTAAGAAAAGATGGTTCTCTAGAAGATGCAGGGAGATTGAATAACAATGAGAAAAAACAACAACAAAAAAAGAGAGACTGAAAAGTTATACATTTTTAGAGATATTGTGGGGAAGGGAAGGGAGGGATACCGATGGGAAATTGGGCGGAGGCAATCCTGGGGGTAAATCTAGTATCCAGAAACTATACACATTTTATATTATTTTGTTAAAAATTTGTATGGCTGCTCAAAAATAAAAATTAAAAAAAGAAAATATTTCCTTAAAATATTAAAAAAAAGACTTAAAGGTCTAAAAAAAAGTTAAGCAAGAAATGAGGCTTGAAAGCAGAAAGAACAAAGAAGTTTTTCATAACTTAGTTGTTTCTGAAAAGCATAAAACACTCAAGTTGATACTTTGTTATTTCCACCATCAACAAAGCAATGTGTCACAAACGGGTTTAGAAGGAATGTAGAACAGATGTCAAGAAATCTTTCATTATACAGAGACTCATAAACATATGGAATGACCCACCAAACAAACTGTGAATTTGGAATCATCAGAACCCTCCAGGAAGTGATTAAAACACATATTTAGTGATCAAAAGTTCTATGAAGAACGGAGTTTGATGAATTGTATGGTACTTAGTTTTTTTAACCAACATTTTCTCTATTTTATGATTTCCTCACTACAGTTTTGTAGGAAGATGTATTACTTCCATCTGGTATTTTCCATTTGGGGTACTGTATAGTAAACTGAAGAATTGAACCAGAAAATCCAAAGACTATTTTACCAACTAGAAATAAAGAAATTTTAAGTGCAATTATTTATAAGCTTGTGAATCTATGGTCTGTAAATACTTATAATAAATTAAATCCATAGTTATGTTTTTTTTCCTTAGTTCAACTAAAAATATGATTCATTTGGTTTGAATCCCGTTTACAAGTTTCAGTGGATACATGGGAATGTTTATAATTAAGTCTGATTTAGAGACCCTATGATTCTCAACATTTTATTTATTCATTTATTTATTTTTCTGAATGTATAACACTGGATATAGGGGGAAAATAAACCAAATACAAACAGAGTAAGAGAGAGATATTTTTGGTTATTAGCTTTGGGAGTAAATATTACTTTTATATGTCATTTTTAAATATGTCAAATATGTTAAATATTACTTTTATATGTCATTTATGTTAAACATTATTTACATAGTTCACCACAAATAACTAGAAATGGATTTATAAAATTTCAAATGATAACAGGTGTTTTTAACACATTAAACACAAGAGTAGTGCCTTGTGTCATACTAAACAGTTCAAGAAATGCTTTTGGATTTCTTTCAGCATTATAGAGTTCACTATACAATATCCAAACTGCAATAAGCTGTTCATGCTTAAAAATTATTATAATCCTGGCACGGAGACCCATCAATAATTTTCCCCCTACATCCCTACCAATATGATTTTTTTAAAGGGAGAGAGACAGAAAGAGAGGAGAGGATCAATTTTAGTTTTAAATGTGACTTTCATTGCTGCAACACTTAGTAGAATACCTGGTACTGGGGTTTGAACCCATGTCCTCATGCATGCCAGGCAAGTGCAGCAATCGCTGAGCCACTGCTCCACCTCAACAGTATGAATTTATTATTTGTATTCTTTATGATTTTCATTATAACTTGAATAAGATGAAATTTCAGTGTAGTTTTGATTTGCATTTCACTGGATGCTAAAGATGTTGAACTATTTTTAATATATTTATTGACTATTTGTATTTTTTACCAAGAAATTTATTTGTTGAACAATCATACAAGTTTTTAACAAAATAATATAAAATGTATATAGCTTCTGAAGATTAGATTTACGCCCAAGAGTGCGCCCCCAGTTACCCACCCTTCCCCTTCCCACAATATCTCTAAAAATGTATTAGGTTGTGTAACATTACACCTTATCTGGATTTAACACATGATAATAGACCACCTTTCTCAATGGTCAGCGTCTAGTTCCAGCCACCACAGATGAGTGAACACATTCGAACCTTGGTTCTTTGGGTTATGCTAATTTCACTTAGCATAATTTCTTCCATAGCCATCCATTTACCTTCAAAGGCTGCAATATCCTTGTTTCTAATTGCTTTGTAAAATTCCATGGTATATATGTACCACAGTTTTTGGATCCATTCAACTAGTGAGGGACATCTGCGTTGTTTCCATAATTTAGCTGTTTTAAATTGAGCTTCTATGAACATAGATATAGCTGTGTCACTATCATGTGCTGATTCGAAATCCCTTGGAAAAATACCCAGAATTGGAATAGCAGGATCGTATGGTGGGTTCATTCCTACTTTTTTGAGGATTCTCCACACTGCTTCCCAGAGGGGCTGTACCAGTCTGCAGCTCCACCAACAGTGTGTTAGCATGCCTATCTCTCCAGAGCCCCTCCAGCATCTATTATTGTTTATTTTCTTCATTCTTGCCATTCTGACTGGCATAAGGTGATATCTTAATGTAGTTTTCATTTGCATTTCTCTGATTGCTAGTGATTCAGAACACTTACTCATGTATTCATTGGCTTGATCAATGTCCTCTGTTGAGAAGTTTCTATTTAGCTCTTTGGCCCATTTATTAATTGGGTTGATTGTGTTTTTGTAGTTGAGGTTTTTGAGGATTTTGTAGATTCTGGATATGAGGCCCCTGTCAGAGGAATTGTAGCATTCTCTCCATTTCGGTAGGAAACCTTTTGACTCTTTTAATTGTTTCCTTGGCAGTACAAAAGCTTTTTAGCATTATGACATCCTATTCACTGATTTTGGGTTTACTTCCTTCACTTTAGGAGACACACGGAGAAAGACTTTGCCTACTCCCAAATGCTGAAGTGTTGGACCTAATTTGTCTTCCATCAGTTGCAAGGTAGCTGGTTTATTTCCTAGCTCCTTGATCCATTTTGATTTGATTCTTGTGCAAGGAGAAAGATATGGGTCTATTTTCAAGTTTCTGCAAGTAGCCGTTCAGTTTGTACAACACCATTTGTTGAAGGGGCTGTCTCCCCTCCATGTAATATTTTGTCTCCCATTGTCAAAAATCAGATGTTTAAAGATTTGAGGGTTTGTTTCAGGGTCTTCTATTCTATTCCATTGGTGGTCTTTCCTATCTTGACACCAGTACCATGCTGTCTTTGTTACTACAGCTCTATAGTATAGCTTTAGATCTGGTATGGCAAAAACCCCCTGTTTCATCTTTCTTGCTTAGTAGTGTTTTGGCAATTCTAGGTTTCTTATTGTTCCAAATGAGCTGAGAGTTTGAGAATTGCTTTTCTATTTCTAAAGTCACAGGAGTCAGTTTCAACTATTTGTATTTTTGCCTTTAAGAAATATTCAGTTAGCTAGGGGTAGTGGCAAGTACCTGTAATCCGATAGGGTTGGTGGCCTAAGGCAGGAGAATTTCAATTTCAAAGTCAGCCTCAGTCACTTAGTCGGGCCCTGAGCAACTTAGCAAGGACTTGTCTCAAAATAAAAAGAAAATAAAAACAGGTTGGGCATGTGGGAATATGTCTCAGTGTTTCACTGCCCCTGAGTTAAATTCTGGGAAAAAAAAAGGCTGTTATTTAGTTTTTTTTCTCAGTTCTTTATGAATTCTGCATATTAATTCTCTGTCACAACAGTGGCAGACAAAGGTTACCTATTATTCTGTGGGTTCTCACTTCACATTCTTACTCATATCCTTTGCTGTGCAAAAGCACTAAAATTTCATGCCAAACTAGGTTTGTTTTTATTTTGTTGTTTGCTTGTTTTTGTTTTTATATTATTAGCTGTAGGAGTTTTATTAAGTAAGTTGATTCCGGTACCTCTTGGACAGAAGTTCCCCCTGTTTTCTTCTAGCATTTGCAAAGTTTGTGGCCTAATTTCTAAGCCTTTGATCCACTCTGGTTTGACTTTTCTGCAAGGTGAGAGACAGGGATATAGTTTCATTCTTCAACATACATATATTCAGTTCACCCCACAACATTTTTTTTTTAAATACTGCCTCTTCCAAGGTGTGCTTCTGGCACCTTTGTCAATGATTAACAACTATATGTATGCGGCATTGTTTCATTATATTACTCTAATCCATTTCTCACATGTTTGTTTTAATGGAAATACCATGCTTTTGGGTTACTATAGCTCTGCCGTGCAATTTGATCATATAATGGAGCTCACATTAGTCTAAGAATCCTGAGTGATCAGAATACCACAAGCCATCTTACAATCACCAGTATTATGTATCCCTACATACATCTCTACACCCAACTCTCACCAAGTTCCCTTTAAAAAGAGGAGAAAGGAATACCAAAAAATGCACATTTCACTTTAGACATGGTCCACATTGTACCTTGAATGTGTATTACTTACTTTAACCCATAAGACATCTCCTTGTTGAGATTTTTTGCATTTGCCCATGAATGTGTATTTCATCTTTTAAATAAACTTCTGTCTATATCTCTAACTGCTGCATGTTGAAGTGTTTTTCCATCATTTAAGCCAGCTACCCTGCTTGTTCTGAATTGAGTCCCTGCCTCTCTTTGTGAACTACTTGAACCCTTTTTTAGACACCTCTTCTCTCTTGACAGCATCAGACATGCTCCTTATCCCAGAGATCAGATGGCCAATGTCAAAAGAATGTGCCCGGTTTTTGTGTTCCACTCTCCATGCCCATTCACTGGCCACTCTGAATTTTTCTTTAGTCTTGATGCTGGTGTGGTGGATGTTGAGTTCCTGTCACCCAGAGACAAAGAATGTAACTGAGAGACACCAAGGCAAGCAGAACAGATTTTATTAAACAAAAAGAAACAAACAAATAACAACAACAAAAAAAAACCCAAGAAACAAAAAACTTCAGGAGAAGGGAGTCTGAAAGCTGAGAACTCAGAGGGGTCTGGCTCTTCTGTTTTAGTCTCTCAAGATTCTCCCCTTTGATTAATCATTGCCTTCTCTCTCCCATGCCTGGGAGCATGGTACAGAAGCTCTGTCTGTCTAATTTAGTTGATTTAATCTTTTGTCCTGGGCCCATGAGCACCTTTATCAGCAGAAGAGATGTCTGTGTCCTGGACACCTTTTTTAGTAGAGGGCCTTGTAAGCCAGGAGGTTGTAAAGGGGATGCTCTTTGCCCTCTTAAAAAAATATGACCATCAGCCAGTTTCCTCCTTACTGATACCCATCATTCTCCCTACACAGACTGCCTAACTTTTCTCCCTGTCTCAGTCTGAGTCAGATTCCCACCCCTATATCCAGATTGACCAATTGTATGTTAGCCCACTGATCCAGTGAAAAGTGGAGCCTAAGTGTTTTCTTGAGTCTTGGGTATTTGAAAAATAAGTTTACTAAGAACAAGACCCCTGGGGATAATTGCAATATACAGAATATATACACATTTTATATTATTTTGTTAAAATCTTGTAAGGTTTTTCAAAAATAAAAAAAAGAACAAGACCCCTCCCCCCAAAAAAGAACCTAAATAAAAACAGGAGAAAAATTGGGCAGTGGGAATAGGGGAGAAAAAAAAAACAGCAAAATCTGACAAAGGTAACCTGCAGAGATTACCAGTGTGCTGGCTTGAGAAGCTCAAACAAGAGATTCCCTCAAACTTTCACTGTCTCTCTGCACCAGTCACCTCTGCAGAGTCCTGGGTCTCTCTCACTAGAAAGCACCAGATTTTTCTGCCATGTAGACTCAACTTATTATTTCTGAATTCTTTCCTGTTCAGATTTTAATTATAATCGGTTGGCATCAATGTTTCTTAAGCTTGGTGGGAGCATGCCTTTGAGCTCATTGGAGAGGCGCTTCCCCTCCTGCACTGAGCCACAGCACACCTGAGGATACTACTGTCTATTGCCTTTATTAATTCTCTATCTGTTCTTGAAACCGGTATTTTTGGTTTTCACCTGGTTGCCAGTGCCCTGTGTTTCCTAGTAGTACTTTCCCACTGTCTTCCTACCTCAGTTTGCTGGTGCATAACTGCTGTTTTAATTCACACTCAGGGAGATGCTATGTCACTGTGGGTTCCTTTGATGCTCCATTTTTTCCTCTCCCCAGTCGCTGATTTAGTAGACGAAGAAATGACAGCAACCACTATAAAAATAGTAAAAGTATGTAAATATATTTAAAATAAAGGAAACTAAGATTTTAATGAATAAGTAGGGAATACAAGGAGAGAATTGAGAGCTATGAAAAAGCAGCAGCCAAGTGTGCTGGCACATGAGTGCAATATTTTTCTGGTTCTGTACAGGAAAATATAATGGATGAGAAGTTTCAAAGTTGTACAACTACATTTTTAAACATTTAACAGAGTTTTTATGTATCACATGTAAGTTTAACAGTATTTGTCAAATTTAAGTGCCATTTAAATTTTATGATTTTTCAGAAACCCTTATTTTTTTTCCAATTCTACTGAACCAGAATTTACCTCTATTTCTTTTTTTTTTCCATTTCAACTGAACCAGAACTTACTAACTTCTATTATAACTAATATGGATATTTTCTCATTCTTTTTATTATATATTATATCAATATTAATCAGATCAAAGTTTTAGTTTGCTTACTCTATTTGATTAGAAGTTTTAAATTTGTATTCAACTGCTTGATATTATTGTAAGATTTTTAAATAATATTTTATTTTTTTCCTTTTCCACAAGAAACTTATGAGTATAAAACTAATTTCATTGTTAAAAATATTCATTATGTAAAAACAGTTAAATCAGTGTATAATGTTAAAATTAAAAAGAAAACCTCGTAGACAAAAGCTTAATAGAGACTTAGCAACCCCATAATTCAGTCTGCAAAAGAAGATCCTTTGAATGTGATAGATGTGTATTACCTTGATTATGGTGATGGTTTTATGAGAGTATGCACATGTTCAAACTCATCAAACTGAATGAATTAAACATATGCAATGTTCTGTATATCAATCATACTGCAATAAAGCTGCTAAAGAAAAAATGTTAGTTGTCCCTACAAGTAAAAAATAATTAAATCTTTATCTATTGATTCAATTTCAATTTGCTTAAGTTGAATATTATAAGCTTTGATTGGGAATCTCATCACAATTAAAAATGTTAATTCTTCAGCAGATTTGCATTTTAAAGTTAATTAAGTTCACTATTTTGGAATATAAGCAACTTAGTTCTCCTCTAATTTAAACACTTCTTTTCTTTTGTCCCCTTAAATCAATGATGGCCGATCACTTATCTTCCTATAGTAATACTAGATGATAATTATTTTTTCACTTTATTTTTCATTTTATTTTCAGAAATGGTGTTTCCAACTTTTTTACTTTGTTCCCAGGCATACGTGAATCTGTGTAATTTTAATGTTAATTTTATTCTGAGACACATTCTATTATCTGAAAGTTTTACACTGAATATGATTATGCCAGAAATTAATGTATAATCTTCAATTCTGTCTTTATTACTCTGAAAGTTAAAATAGCAATGGAGAATTCTATTTTATATTATGCAGGAAGGCACATGAATTCCTTGTCACTAAGGTCTGTCACTAAGACATCTTAAAAAGGACCTTTTTATTGAATGTGTCGTCTAAATCAGCTTTCCCATCAATTCTGAAGCTATTTGTAGTCAAAAGTAATGAGTGTCTCAGCTGTTACTTCTTAGGGTTCAAAGTGATGTATTAGAAAATGAAAGTAAAAGTGCAATGAATAAAAACTGCATTGAAGTTCACATAGCAATATTGCCAAGGCAATTACATCAAATAACATTCACCTTTTTGATGTTATTAGCAATTGTCAATTTAATTATGTTGAAGGTTGTCCCACATTGTTCAACGATGGATATTAATATATAGGTCAAAGATAAACATTTATCATGGAATGCAGACTTGTTTATTAGAAGATGTAGAATAGAAAAGATTTTAAATCTTTGCCTATAGAAGAACTCAATATTCATGCTGTGGAGTCCATTAAAGGAAGTAGGTCACAATTTATTCTAGTAATTTATTTCAGCTTTGCAGAAAAAATAGAGTAACTCTGATTCAGGAAAAAGGGGACATTTCATCAGCCTTCAATATACATACAGATTCAAGGTTATCACAAAGATGCAAAAATTAACTGCATTAAGAAATGATGTGGAAACATTTCAGAAAGATTATAAATTGTGTTATATTTTTGAAGGTTTACTGTCAATGGAAAAAATTATGAGGACTTTTTTCTTAACACACTCAAATGAGCTGTTACAAAAATTTAAAGTCCAGAATTTTATTAAAAGCATTTATAAAATAGTTCAATGTGCACAAATCATTATCATTGAAAAAGTTCTTAATTCCATAATTACTCCAAATGTGATAGGGAATAGGTTACCTCAATCAAATTATAATAGAGGGACAGTGAGAGGGAGAGAGAAAGAATGAATCAATATTATTCAGTTTTTCATTTGGCTTTGGTCGCTCAGACACTTCGTTTTGTACGTGGGTTGGGGTATGAACTTGGCCTTCCTGAGCTTGTGAGGCAAGAGTGAAACCACTGAGCTAATGCTCCAGTCCCTAGTTATGAATATAGTAAAGACTATATGAAAAACTCTACTAAAAGATACCTGAGGCTGGTGAAGAAGGTTATTTAAAACAACAAAACAAGGTAGATAAGATGATTTTCAATGATACATCATTTTGAAATACTCTTAAAACATAAAAATGCTAAATAAATAAGATTTACCATTCTTCAATAGACAAGTCATGCACTTTAAAATAGTCCAAAGAAAAGTTTCCAAAATGTTTTCTAAATTTACAAATAAACTGAAAGGATTAACTAAGCTTCAGTTTTTACTAATGTAAGTGTAGAATATTTTTATAAGGGTAAATTCTGAACATGTTAAAAGTGTGATTTTTTTCATGAGATACTAGTTTTTTATTTTGTTTTTTTAATTAAACTTTTATAAAAATAGTTGATAAAGTCAATTAAAAGATGATCCTGTTTGTGATCTAGATAGTCAAATAACAAAATTATTATATCACAATGTAATAAAAGGACATAATTTTAGGTCAATAGGATTAATTAAAAAATAAATATAATTTGACTTTCATTCTTAATCTTTTCATTAAAATAGCCATAAATATAAAAATAGCTAATATATTGTAAATATATTTTTCAGTTTGATAAAAATTATAAATGCTAATTACTAACTGTAATAAGTTTAATTCAGTTAACTTATTTAAGGACTGGTCACAAATATGAGCAGCAGGAGCTCACCCTTGTGCTATGTATGATAAAATGTAAGATAATAAAGGAATGCAATAAAAACTCAAAAGATGTCAAAAAATATGTGGACTGCATCAGGTTAAATAAACAAATTAGGTAAAGTTTATATGAATGTTTTTAAATTATAATCATTTTTCCACTTATTATATTGAAAGACAAACCATTCAGCATTAACAAAGAATGTTCCAAAGAATTTCCAGGGCAAAACTTCATTTCTAAGGAACTTCTTGTTCATCATTAATTACTGCTTGAGTATATTTGTACTTACCTCTTTAGGTCCAAAGACACACAAATCATTGCTTCGGTGGCTTGCTGTTCAGAAAATTTATAATTAAGGATTAGACTTTTAGCTAAAACATAAAAAAAAACAAAGTAATCAGTTTAATTTGGGGTAGATATGGGGTTGGAGTAGAGAAAGGTCATGAAACGAATCTGAGTTATTGACTATTGTAATTCCTGTTTCACTCATGGAACTTCAGAAATTAGTGTCAAGGTATAGTTTGTTTATAAAGCACAAATTTTATGTGTTGCTCTCAATTTTCAATTCTTTTTGCATGGATCAAAGACAAACCTCCCAGTAGCATTAGTGCTTTTGATTCCCCAACTTTACCAAATGCTGAAATTAGGTAATACACTTTTAAATTTTTTTAATACAAAGTGATACCCCATGTCAGGTAAATATGAATTGAGTCAAGCATTGATAACAATACATTTATGGACCCCTTTCTCTTTCCCTCATTTTTTCCCAGGGTTATTCAGTTGCACAGCCAATATCTTCCAATTTTATACTCAGATTAAGATTTTGATTTATAGACCTAAAAAAATTACCAAATAAATTTGTTTAGTCAAGGTATGAGTTAAATGGGGACAGGTGATTCAGGGGTAGAAGACTTTCCTGGCATGCAGGAGGACCGGGTTCAGACCCTAGCACCACATATACAACTCAGTGTCAGAAAAGTAATGTCCAGATAAAAAAATGAATAAATAAAATTGACTCTCTCTATTTATCTCACTGTTTAAAAAAATTAAACAAAAGATACATTATAAATGAAATAATTTATAGAAATTTAATTACCAGTTGGTGATAAAAATAGTTATGTTTAAATGTTTATAAGCATGAATAATGTTTATTGTTTCCCATTTAATTTAACATAATAAAGCCTAAAATAATTGCATTTCCATAGTCCCAAATAAAGGTCTACTTCTTTCACAGTTCGGATAAATAAAAAAAAAAAAAAAGGAGAAGGGACAAGAAACAGAGAATGCAAACGTTGGGCAACTATCTAAACGGAGGTATCTAAGGATTATCTTCCTCTTTATTTACTTGTAGAAAATACAACATTTCATATTTTACTTCTATCTTTCAAGTCTTATAGAAGGCATGATGATATGCAATCATCATCTCAGCTTAAATGGCTTTCGATTGCATTTGAAAAAATATTCTATTAGAGGCTATGTAATAACCTATATTATCTGGTAGATATTACCATATACTGCTATCAGTAACTCAAGTTGTATTCTTCTGCAATGACTTCTAATGTATCTAATCTTACATTACTTGATTTCACTTAAATTACTTATTTTTTTGGAATCATTGTTTCTCTCTCCCTGTGATCCCCTTCTGTCATCTGGAACAGCCTCATTCATTACACATTATTGTTATTTTTCATTATTTAAAAAGAATGGTAGAGGAATGGTAAGTTTAATCCTTATTACTAAAATTGATAAACATGGGAAAATGCTCAAATGATATGTCACATAGACTCTCTTCACTCAGTAAGCTGTTGATATAATATGGACTTTGTGTCAGGAGATAAATCTATGATACAAAATAAGATAATTGCCTGCTTAATGGTAAATGAACTGAAAAGAAAACAGTGAATGCATAGATCAAGTAATCATGTCCAATGATGAGCACTTTGTAACAGTGATGGTGGGATATTTTCTCACTTTTTATTGTTTTTCACAGTTGAATGTGACTATATATTTGATATTAGATAGCAAAAAAAAATCACCTTACATACTACTGTAGCAATGTGCTTTAATAACTTATTTGAAATAAAATCTAAGATCATGCCATATTTATATTCTACATTTTATTTTATGTAATTAATATTTTTAAGAGAAGCTAAGCCCTGTCAGTATTGCCATTCAATTCCATGGGCAAAATATATGCAGCAAAATACTGCATGGCTAAATACTTTAAATTTACTATCAAGTTAATTTTTGAGAGTACTAAAGTCAGATCATGCTGTTTTTATGAACTGTTTATGCAACAACAGAAGAAGTTTGGAAAATCTATGTACATTCTGAATAAAAAGCATTAAGTATTCATGAGCTTATTATGCAATGCAGCCAGCAGTACATGTACATATATTTATTTACAAGAATATAGAAATTGGATTTAGTATTTTAAATATATAATGGATTTTGCTTATTGTTTACAAAATATAATTGATGGCTATGTTAATTTTGTATTTTGTAAATACCAAATTTTTTAGACTACATGGAGAAAAATTATGATATATGCTTCCCTATACTCTTTTGGATGTTAGTAATTTTCTAATGATATTGAAAGAAGAATTTATTTAGTTTAGTTTCGTCATTTTGCTTATTTTTCAAAGTAGCCTATACGTGTTTTCATTTAATGTACAGGCATAACACAAAAATCAATTACTTATATTTTATAATCCTAAAATAGATATCAACTATTATTAAAAATTTTCAGAAAATTCAGATTTTTTCTTTTTGGAGTGGTGATACAACAAATCTAACTTTAAAATCTAAGATTTAATGTACGTAGTACTTCTTGAATGTGTAACACTATCGAGCTTTTGGTAATCATCCAAATATTTCTTTGATCTTAGGTGCTCATTTGCAGAGTAAATATCTTGAAGTAGCAAATATTACCCAAACTGTCTACATATAATTCTGTATATGTATATCTATATACAATTCTGATTATTTAAGGCATATGTGACTATTTCTACATAAGAATTTTTTTTAAGACCCTCACTCTTAAGAAGTTATTTACTTTTGGGGTAGTGCAAATGCATAGAGTGAATCTCTCTCATGTCTTGCTTCTGAGCTAAGAAGAAATATATAACCTACCAAGGTTTAATCTATAAGAAATTGAAATTTTATATAGATAAATAATAGGTGAAGATATTGAAATAATAAATACAAGTTTCCTATCAAAGAAAATCCAGGATGTGAAAGTTTTACTACTGAATTATCCAAAATATTATAAAAAAACTTTGCAAGTTCTTCTAAAACCATTTCAAAACAATTAAAATTGAGAACTAGTCTACAGGGAAAATATGACCCCTACATCAATTACAGACAAAGATACACACACGAAATTATTGGCTAATATTCCTAATAATCATATGTGGAAAAATGATCAATGAAAAAAAGCAAACCAAATCAAACAGCACATAAAAATGTTACACATCATGAATTAGAGTGCTTTAACCTAAGGTTGTGATGATGGTTCAACATATGCAGATCAACATACCTAATTCATCATATAGAGAGAATGAAAGACTGAAACCAAAGTCACAGGGTGTTCACAAAAGAAATTATTTGATAAAATTAAACATCCTTTTCTGATGCAAAAATATCCCAAAAAAGTAAGTATAGAAGGAACATACCTTAACATAATAAAGAATATATGCAACAAACTCACAATTGACATCAGATTGAATGGGGAAAGTCCAGAAAGCATATCCTCTAAGATGTGGAATAGACAAAGGATGCCGGATTTCACCCTTATACACATAGTGTGGGAATGTTTAGAAAAAAGTGATTATGGTAAACAAAGGAAAGACTCCTAACCTGTAAACGAAGATTACAAACTGTCCCTGTTAGCAAATGACATGATTTTACATATTCAAAAGCCTGAAGTCTCCACCAAAAAAGCTGTCAGAATTGATAAATTTGAGAAAGTTGTAGACACAATATCAACACACAAAACAGTAGCATTTTATACATACTATCAATTAAGTCGTGGGAAAAAAACCAAAGCAAACTCTTTATACAATAACTGAAAAATAACACTAAAAATGTACTTAACCAAGGAAGTAAAACATCTCTACAAGGAAAATTACAATACATTGCTAAAAGAAAATGTATAAGATATACATACACAAAAAGAAAAGTATCTCATGATTATGGACTATACTATTCAAAACGATTTATAGATTCAATGGAATTACAATTAAAATACCAGTGGTATTCTTCAAAGAAATATAAAACAAATCAAGAAATTTTAGGGAAGCATATAAGACCCAGAATAGTCAAAGCACTCCCGAATAAAAAGACAAAGTTGGAAGTCACATAACACCTGAATTTAAAAGAAAAGGGATGATAGGAAGGGAGGAGAAGGGGAAAGGTTGGAACTGAGTTAAAACAAGGTACACTCCAAGCATTTATAAGTATGTCACTGTAAATACTATTGTCATGTATATAAAAATATTCCTATAGTTATAAGCATTATGTCAATATACTTAAGTATTTTAGGAAAAATATATAACCAAGAAAGTGAGACAAGGGATTGGGAAGTGGGGAGGAAGAGGGAGATGAGGGGAGTTCTGGGGAGATATTGACAAAATTTAATTGCTATATTGTGTGCATTTATGAATATGTGACAATCAATCCCATTATTGCATAAAAATATAATGTACCAATAAAAGAAATAAGAAAAACATAAAATAAATATAAAAATACTACAAAACTGTAGTAACCAAAACACTATTACAATATCATAAAGAAATGAGATGCCAGGGCTGGAGCAGTTGCTTGGTGGTTGCCATGCTTGCCTGGCTTGTGTAAGTACGTGGTTTTGAATACCAGCATTACATACACTATGAAGAGTTGGAGCAATGAAAGCCACATAAAAAACTAAATAAAAATCTGATTCTCACTTTCTCTCCCTCCATCCCTCTTTCTTAAAAAAAAAAAACAAAAAACAAAAAACATGACACTGTATACTAATGGAAAAGAACAGGTAATTCAGAAATTGTTATGTATACTTATAGCCAACTGATTTTGAAAAAAGACACAAATAACATAGATTTGGGAAAGAATTTTTTTTCAATAAGTGCTGTTAGGTTATCTAAATACACATATATAGAAAGTAAAACTAGACTCCTCCCTTTCACCATAAAAAAGTCAGTTCAAAATGTATCAAAAATAGATAAAGGGGTAGGATCTGAAGCTATGGAACTACTAGAAGAAAACATGAAAAAATATGAAACATGTTCAAGACATGAGTATAGGCAAAGATTTTTGGAGAAGGTTGTAAAAGTATACACAGCATGTTTCATCATGGTGAATGAAAAATCTCTCCATGAATGCAGAACGCCAACTGTGGGAGAAGTCTCTTACTATGAGGTGAGTGGACAGCAAAATTTCACCCTAGATTCATTACTATCCAAGGAAGGAAGTTTAGTGACATGGAGCTGAAAGTACAGGAAATCCCAGATAATAATTTTCCAGTGCCAGCTACCCAGCCAGTGGGTGGGCTGGGAATTTGCCTCAGAGGGGAAGCTGTGCACACTTAAATAAACTGAGACACAGTGGTGAGTGCTCAACAGAGGCTGGGCACAGGACTCTGGTGCTCCAGGGCTGCAGCAGGGGCAGGAGCTGAGGAACTGCTTTAATACACACAACTTAGAATCCCCTGAATCTGATCTCATGAAGTGGGGCAATACTGCCATTTTGAAATCTCTCAGAGGGTGATACTGCTTTGTGAATGGTGAACCCAAAACAATGAGAAACAAAGTGGAATAGGGAGTTCAGTCTGAAGGAGTGGCCCCAGGTTCCCAGAGTTTTGACTGTCTGCCCTGGGGGCTGTGTGGGCCTGGCAGATCATCTCTACTGGTCTGCCAAATCACCTTTAGAGACTTCCTACCCACCCCATTACATGCCCAATCTGCAGTTGGAGTCCATGATCAGGATTCTGCTCAATTGGACCTAAACAGCCTGGGAGTGAGAGTTCAGCCTGCAGGTCCAACAGATACTGACTGAAACTCTCATTTGAGGCAGAGGCTAGCATAAACCTCAAGGACCTGTGAACAGAAGGGGCAGCCTTTCTTCACTGCTTTCCTCTACTTTCAGACTCTGAATTCTGTGAACATAAGTGGTCCCAAAGACCTGGGTGCTCCGAGTGGGACTGGACTTCCACACCTCCTAGTGGTTGCGTTTGAGTCCTCCACAAACACCGGCCTAGCTGGGCTGGTGTCGCCTTCAGGCCTGTCTCCCCTTGCTGGGGTTGTGACTGCCCCAGAAATCATCTCTTGTGGCAAGTAGGGATCACAAGACACTCGAGAATAGGGAGAAAACAGTCCTGGGTGAGCTCACTCTCCTTGGAACAGCAAGAGTCCCATACAGCTGCACCAGGATCCACAAGACATCTAGTAGCTCCTGGGTCCCTGGTTAAAGTGTGACAAAAGTTTGGCAAGAAGACACTAAAATGTCCAAGAGTACAACTCAGTTGGCCCTGAAGTCTCTTCTCACAGGAAGCAAATGTTTGCAAACCCTCTACAGGAGAAAATGACTGGAGGCCTCCTGGGATTCTCACTGTCAGCTGAGATCATAAAAATTCATTCCCTCCAAAAAATTCAACGGGAAGTAACTCCACTTAGAAGTCAGTTATGAACACATACCCCAATGGTACATTTTTACCTCAGTGATATTAATTCATAACCTTCCCAACTCCTGGCCTTTTTTTTTTTTTCTGTTGTTTTTCTTGGATTTGGTATTCCTTGGAGTATGCATTTTTTTGTTTTTTTTTTGGTTTGTTTCTGTTGATGTTTGGGATGCTTGGGTTTGTTGGTTTTTGTTTGTTTCTGTGGATTTTTTTTGTTTGTTTGTTTCTGTGGGAGTTTGCTTTTTACTGTTGCTGTGATATGTTATGTTTGTCTGTTGTGTCCATATTGCTGGGGTTCAACTTGGGGCTGTCTGCAATATTGCAAACTAGTCCTCAGTCTCTTTGGGCTGAAAAGACCCTCTTCTTCCCTTTACTCTATCAATTCCAAAACTGTAATTAGATCTCTCTCTCTTCCTCCCTCAAAGTCATTACCTCACTCTCATCCTATTTCCATCATTTTCTTATTTTTAGCAGAAGTGTCTACATCATCTCTATTACCTTGTAGCTCTATATCATATTTCACAAGTTCCACACTACCTTCCTAACTCATTCCCTTTGCTCTTTAGACTCCCCACACACACACCTTACAGAGGACCTGGTAAACTGAAGTGAATGACATACTTGAAAATAGGTGTTTGCTTGCTAACCAAGTATAGTGTGAGAGCTCTCATAGAAGAAAACTGCTAATCCAATTGCTCCTATAGATGCTAATCAACAATGGAACAGCTACAATTGACATAATCTGTTATATGGATTGGCTGCATTTATTGTGTTCTACCCCCTAACCCCTGAGGTATTGGAAAACCTAAAGGTCCACAATACTTCACAGATTGGGGTGCCATCCACTGGACTGTTCTACCCAAACTGTGCTCCAGCCCAACTAAGCAAAGGTATAAAAAGCTCCAATACCAACATCAAAGTCCCCAAGAGAATGATTCAGTGATGGACCTCAAGCGACATTCTCTGTAACTGAAAATGAGGAAAAAGGGAAGCAATCATCCATGTCAAACCCACAGCTCGCCATCCAAGGAGTCCATGGTTGGGGTCTTAGATGAAAACTAGAAAAATATATCAATAATATGATTAGTATTTCAATGAAAGAACTAAAAAATAAGATTTAAGGAAAGATATGAGAGTAATTTCAAGAGATGAGAAACCACATATATGAAGAGACATTCTGAAAAAGATGTAGCAGAGGTCTCAGAATTGAAAAATGCTGTCAACCAAAGCAAAAGCTCATCGGAAGATAATAATACCAGAGTAAATTCAGCAGAAAAGAGAACCTCAGCTCTTAAAGAACAAATATCAGACAATGAAGACAGGCTGAGCAACACTGAGTTCAATGAAGGCAGAAAAGAAATGAAACTTATTGAGCATGATAAGAACGTCCAAGTAGTATTTGACAAGATGAGAAGAAATAATTTGAGACTAATTGGAATTGAAGAAAACATGGAACAACAAACAAGGGGTATTAAGAATCTTCTGAGTGAAATAGCCAAGGAAAAATTTTCCCATATCAGAATTGATGCAGAAAATCAAATTCAGGACAAACATACAAAACCAAATGAGAAATTCGTCAACGCACATCATTTATAAAATGAATAACAGAGAAATCAAGGAAAGAATACTAAAAGCAGCGAAGGAAAATCACCAAATTACATACAGAGGCAGACCAATTCGGGTTTCTCAGATCAGACAATAAAGGCCAGGAGAGCATGGAATGATATTTTACAAATTTTGAAAGAAAACAATTTTCAGCAAAAGATACTATACACTGAAAAACTCAACTTTAAATGTGAATGAGAAATTAAATAATTCAATGATAAATTGAAGCTAGCAAGGTACATGAACACAAAGCTTGTGCTACAGAAAATTCTCAAAGACATACTTCATTCAGAAGAACAAAAATAACTTTCAAAACCCTTAAACAAAACAAAGTCAGTAATCACAAAACACACTAAAAGATATCCAAGATGGCACAAAATAAAACAATAATCATAATGTCTGGGAACCAAAATCCTATATCTATTCTAACTCTGAATGTGAATAAACTTAATGCCCCAATCGTTGGCTTACTGGATCAAAAACAAAAACACCCCACAAAATTCAACAATACACTTCCTACAAGAGACACACCTCACTATCAAAAATAGACACAGAATGAAGGTGAAAGACTTGCAAAATATTTACCAGGCTTGTGGCCTGAGACAGCAAGCTGGTGTTGCAATCATTATATCTGATAAAGTTAATTTTGAACAAAAGCTAGTCAGAAAGGACAAAGAAGGTCACTATATCATAGTAAATGGACCAATTCATCAAGAAGACATAACAATATTTAACATGTATGCCCCCAAAGACAACCCTCCCAAATATATGGAAAAAGTATTCAAGGACATTAAACCCCACATCAATTTCAACACAACAATACAGGGGAATTTTAATACACCATTATCAACAATAAAAAGATCATCAAACCATAAAATCAACAAATATATATCTAACCTAAACAACTCTATAAATCAACTGGACTTAACAGATATTTACAGAATATTCCATCCCAAATTGGCTGAGATTACCTTCTTTGCAACAGCTCATGGATCCTTCTTCAAAGTACACCATGTCCTGGTCCATAAAGCTAACCATAAAAAATATTAAAAAGTTGATATAGTGCCATGTATCCTCTCACACTATAATAGTATGGTCTTAGCAAATAATAGCAAGAAAAACAACAGAAACTACTCAAATACTTGGATATTGAATAATACCCTCTTAAACAAAGAATGGATAAAAGAGGTAACGAGAACAGAAATCAAGAAATTCTTGGAAACAAATAAAAATTATGAAACAATATATTTAAATCTCTGGGATAGTATGAAAACATTCTTAAGAGGTAAATTTATAGCACTGAGTGACTTCATCAAAAATTAAGAAAGAATCCAAATAAATAGACCTATGTTCCAACTCAAATTCCTACAAAAAGAGGAACAATCCAATCCCAAACCTAATAGAAGACAGGAAATAACTAGCATGAGAGCTGAAATCAATGAAATTGAGAAGAAAAAACAATATAAAGTATCAACGAAACAAAGAGTTCACTCTTTCAAAAAATAAATAGACAGACCCCTTGCCATCCTTGCCAGCAGGAAGAATGAAGTCAAGCAAATCAATAAAATCAAAGATGAAAATGGAGATATCACCACTGACTCAAATCCAGAAGATTAATCAGAACTTATTTTGAAAATTTATAGTCTTCCAAGTTTGATAATCCAGAAGAAATGGACAAATATCTTGCAACATACGACATCCCCAAATTAACACAGAATGACATTGAAATTCTAAACCAACCAACTCAGGTAGATAAATCAAAACAGCAATCAAAGACCTTCCAAAAAAGAAATGCCTGATGGATTCACAGAAGAATTCTACCAGACCTTTAGAGAAGAATTAACACCAATCCTCTACAAAGTTTTCCATGAAATTGAAAGGGTTGGAACCCTTCCAAACACTTTTTATGAAGCAAATATAACCCTTATACCACAACTCAACAAAGGCACATCAAGAAAAGAACACTACAGAACAATTTCCCTGATGAATATAGATGCAAAAATTCTTATTAAAATCCTAGCTATCCAGATCCAAAAATATATCAGAAAGATAATACATCATGATCAAGTGGGCTTCATTTTGTATGTTCAACATACAAAAGTCAATAAATGTAATTCACTACTTAAGCAGAATTAAAAATAAAAATCATGCGATAGATATCTCAATTCACACAGAAAAGTCTTTTGATAAATTCATCACCCACTTATGCTCAAAACTCTGTAGAAGTTAGGGATCAAAGAAAGATACTTTAATTTTATAAGTGACATTTATGAAAGACCCATAGCTAACATTATGCTAAATGGAGAAAGAATGAAAGCATTCTCACTGAATTCAGGAAGAAGACAAGAATGTCCAATTTCACAACTCTTATTCAATATAGTCCCTGAAACCCTAGCCAGAGGTAGCAGACAAGAGAAGGAAATCAAAGGAATTTGAGTAGGGAAAGAGGAAGTCAAGTTGTCTCGATTTGCTGATGACATGATCCTATGCCTAGAAGACCCAATGTGCTCAACCAGAAGATTTCTAGAGCTTATAAATAATTTCAGCAAAGTGGTTGATTATAAGATCAACAGAAATCATTATCTTTCCTATACTCCAGCAAAAATTCCATTGAAGAAGAAATTAGGCATTCTGTCCCATTCACAATTTCCTCAAAAAGAATAAAATACTTGCTCATCAATCTAACAAAGAATATTAAGAACCTTTACAATGAAAACTATCAAGCATAAAAAAAGAAATTTCAGAAGATCTGAGTAGATGGAAAAATATTCCATGTTCTGGTTAGGCAGAATCAATATAATTAAAATTGCCATTCTATCAAAAAGCCTATATAGATTTAATGTAATCCCCATGAAGATACCAATGACATTCTTCATGGATATAGAAAAAGCAACACTCAAATTCATATGGAATAACAGAAGACCCAGAATAGACAAAACATTACTAAGCAAGAAAGAGGAAGCAGAAGGTGTCACAATTCCTGACCCAAAATAATACTACAGGGATATAGTAACAAAAAATAAATAAATAAATAAATAAAAGCATGGGATTGGTATCAAAACAGATCTGCAATGAAACCTAATAGAAGATACGGAGACATACTCTTAAATCTTTAACCATTTCATATTTGATAATGGGGGCAAAAGCATAGTGTAGAAGAAGGTCAGCCTGTTCAACAAATTGTGCTGGACAAACTGGAGAGGCATATTCAGACAACTGAAATTGGATCCTCACCTCTCACCCTGCACAAGAATCAAACCAAAATGGTTCAGGATCTGGGAATTAAACCAGCAAATATAGAATTGCTTGAGGATAAAACAGGATTAATACTACACAACATAAGTGTTGGCACCTCTTTCTTTTACAAGACTCCCATATTGCAAGAATTAAAGCCAACAATAAATGAATGGAATACCATTAAACTAAAATGCACAGCTCAAGGATTAGCCAAGAGTGTCAAGAGGGAACCCACAGAATGGGAGAAAATCTTTGCCTGCTACACTTCAGATAGAGGGTAATAACCAGAATAAACAAAGAACTTAAAATATTGAACAGCAAAACCACAAATAATCCAATCAATAAATGGGCTAGGGAGCTAAATAGAAATTTATCAATGAAGGAAGACCAAAAAGACCATAAATATATGAGAAAATGCTCTATATCACTACCAATCAAAGCCATGCAGATAAAAACTTCACTGAGATTCCACCTCTCTCCTGTGAGAGTGACAAAAATGAAGAATAAGAACAAGAAAAGATAATGGATGGTTGTGGGAAGGAAAGAACACTATCACACTCTTGGTGGGACTGCAAGCTTGTACAGCCACTCTGGAAAGCTGTGTGGAGAACACTCAAAAAAGTAGGAATGAGCCCACCATACGATCCTGCTATTCCAATCCTGGGTATTTTTCCAGGGGATTTAGAATCAGCACACTACAGTGACACAGCAATATCTATGTTCATAGCAGCACAATTTACTATTGCTAGGCTATGGAAACAACCCAGATGTCCCTCACTGGATGAATGGATAC